>PVLD010021813.1:0-30636 GCA_004027595.1 Dinomys branickii
TGTGTATTCATCTCAGATGCCCATTTCTGGATTGGGTCTTTGAATTTGGACAGGTACATGTTTTTTAATTCTTTGTATGTTCTAGATAGAAGACCTTTGTCTGAGGGACAGCCAGTTAGGATTTTTTCCCAATTTGTGGGTTTTCTTTTTACTTTGCTGGTGATTTCTTTAGATGTACAAAAACTTTTCAGTCGAATGAGGTCGCAATTATTGATTCTTTGAAGTGTTTCCCTTGCAGCTTCATTTTTGTTCATGAACTCTCTGCCTACTCCTATGTCTTCAAGATTTTCACCTACTTTCTCTTCCAATAGATTTAGAGTTTCTTACCCCAGTAAGACTGGCCAGTATGAAAAAGTCATCCAATAACAAATGCTGGCGAGGCTGTGGAGAAATAGGGACTCTATTACATTGCTGGTGGGAATGCAGACTGGTGCAACCACTGTGGAGAGCCGTTTGGAGATTTCTCAGCAAACTAGGTCTAGAGGTTCCATTCAAACCAGCTATTCCTCTTCTGGGTATTCTCCCAGAAGATCCGAAAACATCACATCACTCTGATATATGTGCACCCATGTTTATAGCAGTGCAATTTGTAATAGCTAAAATGTGGAAGCAACCCAAGTGTCCATCCACAGAAGACTGGATTAAGAAATTGTGGCATTTTTATATAATGGAATATTATTCAGCTATAAAGAAAGACAGTTTTGGGGACTTTGTAGGCAAGTGGTCAAAACTGGAGTCCATACTCATAAGTGAAATAAATCAGCTGTATATGAGCAGGCAACGTATTGTATCACTGGTGTAAGAACCTGAGGGTGGGAATATAAACTAAGAGACACAAAGGAAATCTGTTCAAAAACAAAGAACAGATGGGACGAGGGAAAGGAGAAAGAGACAAAAATGTATGTATGTGTATATGTATATACATGTGCGCAGGAGGGCTAACATGGTTCTACTATTGTATTATATCACTTAATGCTAAGGAATAATTGATGACAGGTTATTTGATCAATCTTGTATGTCTGTATGTGTTATCCCGAACACACACTTCGAAGATATCAATATGCAAAGCAGCAACTATTGGTGGGTTTTTTTTGTGTGTGTGTGTCTTTGGTTTTTTGCTTTTTGTGTTTTTCTGTTGTTGAGAGGATTAATTGTCTGACCAATTTTGCATGTCTGTATCTGTGTTCATATATATACACTTTGAAGATATCAATAGGTAAAGCAACAACCACTGTTGAGTCCATGTCACCTTGTCTGTAAATCAGTTTTTATTGTACTATTTTTTATGCTAATTTGTGTCTGTTTGTTAATATGTTTTTGTGCTTTTATTTTTTAAAAAATAATAAAAAAAAATAAAAGCATGCTTTCACCTGATTTACCAGGTGGTCTAAGTGATATTAAAATTAGTTTACTAACAACTCATCAAAATTAATATATTTAACAAAAATTCCTTAGAGCAGGGAGAGATTATTGGACAGGACTCCAATTAGTGAATACATGAGTGGTCAACTTTTGTTCATGAATGAGGAGCCCCCAATAATCTCAATAGTCTCTTGAGAGACACTCCCAATAATTTCGTCATTGGTCAAAAGATAAAGTTTTTCAGGAAAAATTACAATAAGGTTTTCTTACAAAAGATGTTCTTGATACAAAACTAAATTAAGAAACAAAGGTTTTCACATGTATATGGCAATTCATTAGTGTTAATCTCATGACATATTAAATGTATTCATGATTCCATATACAAGTCTTCCAAAATTTTGCCTGATGACTCTTTTTTTTAATTACTTTTTTTGGTATGAAGAATCAAACTCATGACCTCAGGCTTGCCAGGCAAGTGCTTATGCTGCTGAGCTATATCCCTAGCCCAAGTCTTCCAAAATGTAAAAATACATTGCTTATTGTGAGAAGACTTTTCTTTCAGATTCAGACCTCTACCTTTAACCAAAATTTATGATGTACATTGCATTAAAGGAGCTTAGGTAAAAGCTCCTATGTATTAGATAGAGATGATTGCTTAAAAGGGTTATGTTATGTCAAAATAAAAAATTAAGTATGTTACAAAATATCATTATGATCGTCATGCTGTAATGTTATGTATGGTTTTGATTTCTAAATTTCTGTGTAAAAATATGTAATTGTTGTTTGTTAATATTGTACAAGGATTTAAATATTAGGATACCTATGGCTGTTAGAAAATAGTTCTATTTTATGTTCTAAGGTATATGATATTCAGATAAAATAGTAATAATAAACTTACTGCCTTTCGTACAATGTAATGTCATTAATTTTCTGGATGTTTAACAATTGAGATTTGGAGAACAAAAATTAGAGAGATAAATTGAGCTAAGAGGATATTCAGTGAGGACTCAGGACATAAAAGAACCTCTGATTTGACATCCTATAACTCAGTTAAATCTATAATTCTGTGATCAAGGAGATTATGGGACCACAGAGGAAAGTGATTCATGATGTATAGTGTGCCTAAGGAGACTCACTAGGAGAGAAAAAAAATCTCTCAAGCTTTCATGGAAAGCAACTGGTCATGCAATGTCTATGATTCATGCAGTTGGCTAACACTGACAGAAGATCTAGAGGCACTGTACTTGGTTCCAAGGTGATTCCTGAGGAGACTTAACTGAACTTGATAGATAGCATGAAGTTAAAATTGATTAATACAGGTCTCACCTTAACTTGGTTTTGAACATCCAACAGAAAAGTGTAACTGTAAGTTATATAAAAATCAATGCCATTGTAATATGTTAGCTGTAAAAGGTTCAAATCATTAACAACTTCTGACAATTGCCAGCTGTACTGGTAACTCACTACTGTTACGGATTATTGGACTATATAGGGTTAAACTGTTATATACAGGTACCAAAGATCTTTGGACTAAAAATCTTTAGCTTAAACAATAATTTCATCAAGAATGAAAAGGTTTTCTACAGAGTTTTCCAAACACAGCTTTTCCAATTGCAACTGAACACCTATAATTTAAACAACAAAACAGAAAAGAGAGATGTTGGGAGTGGCTCAAGTGGGAAATTGGTCACATGTGTGAGGGCAAGATAGAGCCAGAGTGCCTAAAGCAGTCAAGCTATCTCAGGCTTGAGAAAATCATTCAGCCTGGACAATTCAGTCATTAGTTGCTAGGCAACCTTGTGTGTCATGATGCTAACTTTGTAAAGGTATAAATACACACACCTATTGTTGTTGTTTAGGTCCTCCTACCCATCTGGTAAAGAGGCCTCCATCTAACCTAGCTCTTTTCTCTTGGCTATCTTTTCTTTATTTCTGCTGCTGTTTATCCCTAGGATACCTAGAGAAACCGAGTCCCTACATTTCTTCATCTGAAAATCGTTGAAGGTTTATGTATATGGACTATCTCTCATAATTACAATTATAACAGAGTGAATTATGGAAAGGCTATGTGCGATAAATGCACCTGACATGATTCTGTACTGTGGCAATTATGCTCTGAAAGACCTCAATCTGAGGCACCCTAGAGCTGGAACAACATTTTAAACCTCTACACTCTATGCCCTTGGCATTTATGCCATTTTCCTTTTGCTGTTCACTCTGAACATATATTGGCCTAATAAACTTTCCTGGTATTTACTTGACATTGTGTGCCATATCCAATTTTTGTTTGTTATGTGCAAAAACTT
The DNA here is from genome assembly GCA_004027595.1 of Dinomys branickii. Lineage (NCBI taxonomy): Eukaryota > Metazoa > Chordata > Mammalia > Rodentia > Dinomyidae > Dinomys > Dinomys branickii. The sequence goes on from PVLD010021813.1 coordinate 3,669, forward strand.
GGGAACTCATCCTGGACCCTATCATCCACAGTAATGAGACTGTCTTGGAGCACTCTGCTTAGCTACCTGTAGTGAGACAGAGCTACAGACAGAAGACAATAATCACTATACCTATGCCAGCGCTCACAGATGGAGCATATGGACATTTATATGTACCAGGCAGATAATTTTATACTGGTAGGACAAACTCAAGTTTTGGTCTGCATCTCTGGCAGCTTTTACAGCAAGTCTGAGTACACTTTCCCTCTGCACCCAAAAATGCAGGTGTGAGACTAAAGGTCCCTCCAGCTTGCTCTCAGATTTGTGGGCAAACAGATTGCCTCACCAACCTCTTCACAACACATATATCTCCAGACAATCTCAGGCAACACAGATATGTCCAGGACAGTGTTCATAAGTGAAGCCTCTACATTGGGTCTGGCACCAGGCGGAGAGATCTGTGCCACAATAGGATGGACTTGTGCTTTAACCTGTATCACCAGCTGTGGCATGCACTATTGAACTGTACAGGCCCATTCAACTGTAAGACTAAGGTGTGACCCAGGCTTTGTGTCTAAGGACTACCTTTACCAATACTACCCAGGTAAGGGCAGCAACATATGGAACAAGGTACAGAGGACAAAGTAATCTAAAGTGACCAGGCTATCTTATTTGCATGTAGCATTTTCTCAAAATGACCACTTTTCTTTATGTCAAAGATACACTAATAAAAACCAGGTGCTGTGAAAATTATATACCAACATGGAGAACAATATAGTCAGATTCCTTTCTCTCATCAGTTAATAAAATCCTCAAAATGGATTGAAGACTTTAATACCTGTTGCCATGAAACCACTAGCAGGAAATGAGGAGAAGGCTTCAGCAAGTTAAAATAGACAAGATATTTAGACAGGACCCAAAAGCACAGGGAACAAAAGCAAAAACAAACAAGATTATGTCAAAATCAAAAGCTTCTGTACAGACAGGAAAAAATATCAGCAAAGGGAAAACACAATCTGAAGAAAAGGAAAAAGATTTGCAAACTAGTTACTAGTTTCCCAACAACAGAAATATCCGGAAGCAAACAACTTAACAAGAAAAAGCACAAACAAGCTGCTTTGGAAAGGATAAACAATCTCAGCAGGCTCTTCACCCAAAGACAAGTAGATTTCAAACTTTCATATGAAAAATAATGAACATGAGAAGACATTGAGGAAATTAACATCAAATCCCCCGTTAAACACCATTTACCAAATTGAAATGACTCAGTTAACAAATTAGTTAACAAATTAACCAAAAGTAACAAAGAGACAGGGAACTGTGAGCTTTTTCTTACTCAAATTAACTTTTTCCTTACTGTTCATTTCAAAGTAAAGCAGCATAGCCATTATGAAAGATAGTATGGAGAATTTCTGAATAATGATAGGTGTAAATATCAAGTGTTCTAGACATTTTCTTTTCATTACTTATCCAAATAAATGAAAGTCAGTATAGTGAAGAGACATCTGCACTCCCGTATTTATTGTAGCGCTGCTCCCCAAAGCAAAGACGGAGCCAACCTAAGCATCCATGAAGGGGTGAATGGATAAACAACATGTGAAACTGCACAGCATATCATTTTCAAACATAAAATCATAAAGCCTATCACTTTCACCAATATAAAAAATCCTGGAAGATATTAAATGCAATAAAGGAGGCACTAAAAGACCAATACATGTCCTTATTCATGTGTTGAAACAGAACAAACTGAGACTAAATAAGTTGATCTCCTGGAAGTAGAGTATAGAAGAGTGGTCACCAAGAGCTTGGAAAGTTAGAGCTGGGAAGGAGAGAGAATAGTTACTGGATTAAAAAATACAGTGAGTGTGAAGAATAAGTTCTAGTGCTCTATAGCACAGTAGTGTGACTACATGATATTTGGTACTTCAAAATCGCTAGAAGAAAGGATTTCAATTTTCTAGCATAAAGAACTGATAAGTGTTTGAAATGATGGTTATACTAATGAGCCTGATTTTATCATGACATATTGGATATATGTAGTAAAAGATCACACTGCACCCTATAAATATGTACCATTATTATATATCAACTAAAATAATGAGAAAAGAAAGCCCCAAATTGTCATATTATCAAGTCTCTGACTGTTGTTTATAATATATAGTATCATAAAGACATTATACTACTGGATGAAAATTACACACATGTAGCTTATATGTCAAATGGATTTAAAATTATATGAACATATTTTATATCTCAAAGTCTGTATCATGGTAAAATATAGGACTTAAAATTTTCCCCTTAAACTGGTCTAAGTGCAGAACTCAAGGGCGTGAGCTCTATCACAATGATCAGAAAATATTTCCCTTAATAAAGATTAAGTGCAATGGCAAAGATTTTTCTCTTGCTATAAAGGACCATACTGGAACAACTTTCAATCTCTGAATAGGACTTTAAACTAGATAATAATTATATTCAAGTCATTTTCTTGATTTTAAAATTTGCTGTGTGGTTTTCTGAAAGAATATCAATGTTTTTAGTAAACACAAACATATATAAGCATTAAGGGGCATTTGTACCTACAACAGATTCTCAATAGATTTGTGACTGGGGTTTGAGAATCAGTGAAAAAGATTTTCAACCTAAGAAACAAACAGGCCTGCGAACTTCACTGCTCTGACCCTAGAATAGTACAGACTCTAGCATGGTATAAAACTATAAAATTGATTATGTTGTAGATTAACTATTATTCATGTCCTTTAAAATATAACCTTGCAGACCAGAATGGACTCCTGCTGTGGTGTCCTCTTTTTCTGACCACAAATCCTGCTTGGCCCATACACAAGTTCTTGGCTTCTTCGCACCCCTAACCAACATTCCCTTCCTTTTACATCATCAGGAACCCTCCGCTCTGGGAGGTAGGCCACTCAGGAGCCTCCTTGGCTGCTGTCCTTCTGCCTCAGTACCTGTTCAGGCATGCTCTTTAGAACCATAAAGACCTTAGATAGCAGGGCACAGGAGAACCGAAAGACTAGATGAGCAAGACAGATCTACAACATACAAGCAAGAAGGGCCGGACACTGGGCGTTCCTTTCTTTCTCCTCTACTTCTAATTTTCTTGTCCTCAGAAACTGTGTCAGTGATAGCTCCAAAAGGACAAGTGCTGGTTCCATCCAGAAGGAGCATCCCCTTTCCTGAGTGTGTGCAGCTGGTCTCCCATAGTTGTCTGTACACTCTCCTACGGCTTGTGTTTTAGGAGCATATTGTACATATTCTCCCTCAAAGCTTAATTATTTCAAGGGTAGAATTCTTATAACATTAGCTAAATAATGAACTCTTGTTGCCTCAGAATTTTTGTTTCCATAACAGAATTTTGTACTATACAGTAAGCTCTAGGAAACACATTCAGCTAGGAAAACGTCAAGCCACTTAAACATAGCAACTGATTTAGTTACAATAATAACTCAGCTCAACAGGAAAACAAACTTGAAGTTCCGCTTTTTCTCTCATGAGTACTGAGATTCTGGGCTATAAACTTGGCAAACTGCAGAAGAATTGAATTTTTCCTTGTTTCTCATTTGTCTGGCTGAATCCTCAGTTTCCTTTCTTTCTTTTTCTAATCATCTCCAAGTAATTTAACTGGACAAAAACCTTTGAAACCAGTCATGGTAGCGCACTTGTAACCTCAGCACCATGGGAGGTGAAGAAAGAGGATCACATGTCCAAGCCCAGGCAGAGTAATTTACCTAAAAAAAAGAAACTGTAGGATATGTATATGGCTTGATGTCAATGTTCTAGGTTCAATGTCCAGGACAGAAACAAGAAAAAATGCCCTTAAATTATTTTAACACTTCATTATGGTATCTCTTTTTAGAGGGAATCTTAGATAAATATAGTAAATTTAAGGAAAGTGAGCATAGTAACACAAAGTACTTTCCTTCCGTTTCATTGAAAATGAAAATGTTGGCTTGGCCTGGCTTAGAGGACAAATGAAGAGTTAATTGTTTACCAGAACAAAATAAAATTCAAAGTGGCTGAAGAAATGATAAAGAGAAGTAAAAATCCCTTCATAACACTTTGTCTTTCTCTGATAGGTATAAGTCGGTGCACAAGGAAAATTCTGTGTCAAGAATTGAAAATTAAGCAAATTTCAGCAATTTACCTTGTAAACATCCAACAAGCCTGGAATATTTCCCGAATGAGTGGGCCTTCATTGACACAGGCAGTGCAGTGAATTTGCAGAACATGTGAGCGCTCTGATTCTCCTCTGTTTTTACCAGTAGCCTTACTCAACCCTTGCTCACCTCCAGAAATGATGAACAGTGCTTTCTCAAGTATGCTGAGCTATATATTAACTGTTACTCATTTTTTAATGAAAATCCCAGTTGTGCCTCTTCTCTGTGGAACACTCATTCAATTCTAAACTGAGCTTGTGTTTTTTGATTTGCAAATCTATTCTTCACCTAAATAAAGCTGCCTTTGCTTTTCTCTTTTAAGCTCATGTATAAATTTTGGTTCATTATGTGCAGTGGAAAAAAGTAAGAGCCAAGAAGAAAAGTCTTTACTTTATTGCCAAAGAGCTGTTACAGATAGACAATAACTGTTATCTATCTGAATGAGATACCTTGTTCTTTGAGCAAACCTATTTTTTCATATCCCTAAAGATAGGATGGATTTACACTCAAGAGGCTATTAGGACTTGAAATCTTGTGAGTCTGTTAGCCAGGTCTCCCATGCTACACCCACCTTTTTTCATTCATGCTTTCTAGAGAGACCCCAGGGAAGTTAAGACACCCTGATGTTTTCCCTTTGGAAAGGCCATTAAAAGCCTTTATACTCTGTTCTCTGATCTTAGAACTCTGGCTCCATAAGGTAATTCCTTGGAGGTAAGATACAAGGAGGCACTGAACTCACCGAAATTCCAATGGCCACAATAATGAAGAGGGAAAGGATGGAGATGGAGATCTGCAGTCGTTTCCCCCCAAATCGCTTCCTGAGATATTCTGGCATGGTCACCACCTGCAGAGGTAGATGTCAACAGTAATTCCCCTTTGGAAGACCACCTTGGGATCTTCTATCAGCTCCAACATTCACTAGACATCGTGACCTTTGAAGAGTGACACTATTTTTGTGTCTATTTTATCAAGTACAAAGTGGAGGTTTGATGTGAAAGGTGATGTTAAGTGCCTATTACAACACCAAATGCCTGGTAGATACTTGAGAAACAATTTTACATGTTATATTGGAGTTATCAAAAACAATATTACCTGCAAATAGTCACAACTATGATTAAGGAATGAATTGATCATTGAACAAATTACAAGTATATATTTTAATGTATATTCATGTGATTATCTTTTTGAAAGGGATAATTTACATGAAATCCCTATTTATGGTTTTCATTACTGAAGTATGAGATTGAATACATGACCTGGTAGACCATCACATCAATGGCATGATGCAAATGAAAAATTATAACTAAAAGAGAAGTTGAGCAGAAAAATTGCAACCTGGTCTTTTAAAGAACAAAGAAAAAGTATGTAAAGTTGCACTCAGGCAACTGCTTGTTTAGATTACTATGGATATAATGGTGCTGAGTAGCAGGACAAAGGTGTTGATAGCATCTCAGGAATCTTCAAAGCTGTTCCTCCCATCACAGGCCTAGAAGATTAGGGTGGCAGAGTGTTCTCAGGAATGGATGTGGGCTCCTTTCCATGAGTTTGCTGCCCAGGTTCATGTCAGGACTTCGATGTACATAGCCCAGTGCAATGCTCTATTCCAGACAACATGTGGCAGACCTCAGTTGTATCCATGTGGTGCTAATTCTGAAGCCTTGCAGAACTAAAAGGGTATGGAATCATGGTGATTTCCACCTATATTTCAAAGGACAGTCTGAGGTGCTGGGTAGAAAACTGCTACTGAGATGAAGATGTCAAGGAATTGCCACTTGGGCCATGCCTCATGGAGCTGTGGGAGTGGTGCTCCATCCAAAACCTTAGAAATATAAAGCAAGAGGTGGTATGAAATACCAGCCTTGAAAAGCTGTAGGTACTGAATCCAAAACCAAGAGCTACCTGATGGACTAAGCCAGACAAAGCTACTGGGAGGCGCTTCCCATACCCAACTTGGGCTTTAAAAATTTAGCATCTGCTGTGTTTTAGTATTGTTGGGGACTGTGATCCTTCTTCTGTTGACTTATTTATCCTGTTTGGAAGAGCAATGCTTATTATATCTCTACCCAGTCATGGTAGTTTGGAAGTACATAACTTGTGTTTGTTTTATAGGCTCACAGCTGTTAGGAGATTCATAGAGACTCAGATGTGATTTTAGACTTGAATTTTTAGCTAATTCTGGAATGAATGAACACTTTGGAAGTATTGCCAGGGAGTGAATGTAGTTTATATTGTAAGACAAGTATGCACTTTGGGAGCCTGGGACAGATGCTGTGATTTGAGTATGCTTATGCCCCAAAGTGTCATGTACTGGAAATTTGGTCTCCATTGTGTGATTCTGAGTTTGAGAATTCTTTTAGAAGTGAGGTTTATTGTAAAGTGGCTGTGTCATGGGGACCATCCTCAGGAAAGGATTAGTGTAATTCTCAAATGACAGAGTTAGCTCTTTGAAGAGTAAGTTGCTCTAAAGTAAGGACATCCCACATGCTCAGCATTCTCTACACACCGTCATTTCCTTTCCTGATTCTTTACCATATTGTAATACCGCAGTGGTCTTCTTGAGAGCCCAGAAGATTCTGGCACTGTGCTGCTTAATCTCCCAAACAATGAGCAGACAGTGCTGTTCTCTTTGTAAAGAACCTCGCCTCATGCAGTTTCTACAGCAATAGGAAATTAATTAAGAGTCTTAAAGGAACCAAAACAATCACCAATTTGTAAAATGAATGTTTCCTTTTCTTTTCATCCACTATCTAACTTCCCTTTGGAATCTTTTGTTCCACCAATGAGCAGCTCATGCATCTAGTAGTTTAAGCTTCAAGGATTAGAGTTGCTTGTAGCGGTTCCTTCCCTCCTGCCTTCACCTTTAACCTGCTATCAAGCCTGTCATCTCTGTCGCAGAGCAGCTTCCATTCTTTTTTTTCTCATTCCTACAGATTCATAAATTATTTGGTAAAATCCTTCATTCTTGACTTCAGTGTATCACCTGCTCAAGTCAATTCTCCCCTCACCTCAATGGAACTTCTTAAAACATGAACCTGTTGATCAATTTTGAGTGCTAGGAAGCCTATATTTTCTACGGGATGATACAGGGCACATCTTTTAAATCTAGGATGCATAAGCCACTCACAATTAACTCCACCTGTACCTACAGATCCACTGTCTTTTTTTAGTATAAAGAGCTTAACAAATAAAATAACAACAGAGACAAAAACAAAGCAAAAACAATAAGGATGATACAGGATTTCAAAACAAAATGATAGGAATTAACAGTGGTTGTTATATTACATATTGTTATCTTCACTGAAGTTGCTTAGATGACCAGTAGTAAGGATGTAAGATTGACAAAACCATTAAAGAGAATAAAAACTAATAAAAAATTTAGAAGTGATACTAAAAAAGATGGCAGGAATTCAGCAATGGTTGTTATATTGCATATTGTTGTCTTCAAATTTGTTGTTCAGATCACCAGACATACGCACGCAAAACTGGTGAAAAGAATTTGAGCATTAGTTATTGCTTTTAATAGATCTACTTTCATCTCCTACTATTTTCCTCCGTAAACCTATTACTTTAAACTGTGAGTTTATCTAACATTCAAATACATCAGGTTTGTATATGTTTTCTCTAACACTCTTAGAGATTTTTCACATACTTGGGCCACCCTAATCCTCTAATGATAAAGTAAGATCACTTTGGAAAAGCTTTCCTATTAGCACATTGGTGGTCCAGATATAGGCTCCCTCACCAGGCAGACTCCCCACCACAGTGCTCATTATGAGAACCATTACAGACTTCTCATCTGGCTGCAGTCTCATCCCCCAGTGGGAGCTCCCCTAGGCAACAGTTTGATATTTTTCATTTGTGTATTCTTAACAATAGACCAGGAAAAACAGAGAATCTATTTGCATTATTGAAACAAGAGTTAGGGAATAAAGGAGTAACTGAAGATATACTTGAAAGAGTGCCTTGAAAACCTGCGGATACTCACCCCTGCCTTGATGTAGATGGGGACAAAAACCCACCCGAGAACAACCACCAGCAGCAAAGCCTATAGGAAACCAAGAAAAGAGTTTAAATTTAAGGCAGTGTGGCTTGTGAAATGTATCGTTTTTAAGCCATTCAGTTTTATAAAAAGTTTTCTTAGATCCTGTCCATTTGAAAGTATTGTGCTACTTGGACAAGTGTGGGAACCTTGCTTCTGTTCCTATGATACAGAGGGCACAGTTTTCTGAGGTTTAGACTGTGCTAAAAGATGTGTGGTGAAATATGGTCATGGCATAAGCAGTCCAGTCAGGTCCAGTCAGGTTACTGGAAGATCATACGGTCTTTGCCTGCAGGCATTTTTTGGAGTTTTAGGCAATGAAAGTTTTATTCTTCAATGGCTAAAATCATCAGAAAGAAATTTCAAGACAGACGAGGATTCTTCTTGTCTATTATCTGTGTCTTATCTCTACACATCTAACAATGATGAAAAGTAAGTTATATTGATATGCAATATTTATAGCCTTCACATGTATCACTTATGTGGCTCAAGAAGTCAGCTGAGGCAGACGCTGTAAGTACAGCTACCCTACTTAAGGAGTTGAGACTGAGCAACATAGAGAGTGAGGAAGCTCATAGATTAAAAATGGAGGAGTAGTTACCTGCAACTTGCAGACCACACTCGTTCCGATTCTTACTGTGGAGACAGACTGTATGATACAAAACGAAACTCTGGCGATAGAGGATGTCTAAAGGCTGGGTGAATAGTGAGGACACTGATACTAATACAATAAAATTAAAGGCAAAATCTGTAAAAGGGAGGGTGTTGCAGTTTATGTCTAAATGTCTCCCTGAGCCTCATGCACTCATAGTAGGAAGTTGGGAGGTGACTGAATCATGGAGGCATGAAAATCATGAGTGGATTAGCACACTGATGAGTTTATAGGTCAGTGTGATGCTGGGCTCTGAAGCCTGGTTGGAGGAGGTGAGTCCCTGGAATTATGGTCTGGAAGGGTCTATCTCCCTCCTTCCTCCTTGATCTCTCTGTGCTTCTCTGCCATGCCGTGAGCAAGCCTCCTCTGCCAAGCCCCTCTGCCATGCCTCCCCGAATTGGAGCCAGCTAACTATGGAGTGAAACCTCTACAGAGTGCAGGCTGAAATAAACCTTTCCTCCTTTCATTTGTGGGTGTTGATTATTGCGTCCTACTGCAGATAAAGTAACTAAGATAAAAGGCCAAAGGTGTTTGTGATAACTCAAAGTCACTTCCTAGATACATCCAAGGATAAACAATGTAAATGTTTACTGCAGTACAACTTTCTCCCACACAAACATCTTCTTCTGACCATTGTGCAAGCTTGTGTGCATGAAAACACTAGAAAGGTCAAGACAAAAGAAAACAGAAACAACTCAGGCTACTGAACAACTATTTGTAATATTCACAACACATGCCCAACTATGTGACGGGTGATAGCCTGGAATGAGTGAAAGAAAGTATATGGTCTTCAGCCTTAAAGAATTTCAGATCTGAATAAGGGGGCACAGTTTCTGTGAAACAATAATAGAACAATTAATTAAGAATTCAATCACAAATTCTAGTAGGGTCTATCTACTATTTCACAAGTCACTCAGCCTTGGGTAAAGTCTTGGTCAGATTCTCCTTGAAGTTTCTGCTCATCCTTCTGGCAACAGCATAGGAGGCTGACATGCGCCATAGCCTAACCATGATCTAGGAGAGATTTCCTTGACTTGATCTGTCAGTACACTGTGGACAATCCTCTTTTCATATGTTTCCGCACCATAGTGACTGCACGTATTCTTCTCCCACCAAAATGTAAGTGTCTCAAAAGAAGGGGCCATTGCTTTTACACTTTACAATTCCTTTTGTCCACTTTATGTCTGGACACATAATGTTCGTGGAGAAATGATAAAACTGAAAGCTCAGATTGTCAAAGTGGTTAAATAAAATTAGGAATTTAATCGTAAATAAATGACAATACTGGTGAGTAAAACCATTTGAGCAAAAACTCAAAGGTGATTAACAATATATCTGGAATGGGGCTAGCACAATGGGTCTACAGAGGTGCAGCAGGTCTAGGAAAGTGAAAACTAAAAACAAACCAAAGAGAAGCACAGACTACACAGAGTACATGAAGACCTTGGATATGAGTTTGACTAAAATGTGTTCATATGTTTTTGATTTGAAGAAAAATACTTTGCTGTCACTTACATTCCACTCAACTGCTCCAATAGCAATCCCTGAGGCTGCTCCTGTTCCAGCCAGGCCCACAAAGTGGCCACTGCCGATATTACTGGCAAAGATAGAGGCACCCATCTAGAATGCAAGAGAACACACTAGGGTTAGAGTTGAAATACCCAAATCAGACTTTTTGAAAACAGATGCTGAGATGTTTCAATTACTAAACATTAGGGCAATACTTAGCAAACTATGTCCTATGGGTGAAATCCATTATGCTACTATGTTTTATGTAGACTCTAAAGAAAGAAGGTTTAAACATTTTTTGAATGTCTATAGTGCTTTAAAAATGATGATAATATGTTCAAAAGTGAAAACCTGAAATTAAATGAAGTGTAAATTTCCACATCCCTGAATAGTTTTATTGGAGCACATTCATGCCCATGGATTTTATTTACATTTTAACTGCAGTGGCTGGCTTATGTAGTTGGAAAAGATTATATAGGCTATAAACCCCAAAATACTTACAGTCTTGCCTTTTAGAAAAAAGCTTATTGGCTGGGAGTGGTAGTGTAAGCCTGTAATCTCAGCACTCAAGAGACTGAGGCAGGAGGATTGCTGAGAGTTTGAGGTCAGCCTGGGCTACAAAGTGAGCTCAAGACCAATCTCAACTGCATAGTGAAACCCTGTCTCAAAAAGACAGAAAAAAAAAAAAAGACAAACAAGAAAAAAGCTTATTGGTCCCTGCAACACTGATGCGTATGCCAACGTGTTCTTGAACTGATCTGTATTTTACCAAGAACTGCCAGACTTACCATCATATTTTGCCCTTTAAACCAACCTTAAGGACCTCATGTTTCAGGAGAAGGGAATTCTTCTACACCCCCATAGCCTTAGGACATTATTTTCCCCTCATCCTCATTTCCATCATACTATCCACTATTCTTAAGATTCAAAGGTTAAAAGATACCTAGAATGGGCAGAGATGGGTGCACATCTGACAGATTTGGGGTCTAGGACCTTACACTGCTTTATCTCGTCCCAAATTTTTAGTCTTCTCAAAAGTTGCCTTTTCTTTTCAACTAGTTGGGAGAGATTGAGCTGTTTTGTGGCTTTGTGATTGGTTGAGATTTGCATGATTCCCAAAATAGTCCTGCAAAGGCAATGCCTAATGGAATGGCTCAATAAATGAACATTTTGAATTTGCACCTAGTTTTCTCTCATCACCCTGGCCAGGTCATTACTCAATCTCCATTCCCCTTAATTTAGATGAGTAAGCAGATATGTAAAGAAATCATTTACTGAGGACCAACTGTACAGATATCTTGGTTTTGGCATCTCTAGGTTGACAGAGTGTGGAGAAAGACATTCTTTAGTTTATCTTTCAATATATTACCTATTTGGGACTTTGGGCCTGACCAAGCCATATGATTGTTTAGTTCTGGAGAAAGTCTAGCAAAAGCACTGGTGTAAAAGGAAATGATAGCAGGACTTGCATCCCTGTGGAAAGCTCCTGGGACAGCACTAGATGCTTCACTGAGATACGTCCAAAGGAATGATAACATGATGGCTAAATAAGGCAAAGTCTAGTCCATATGATAATTAAACTGTATTGTCCTTGCTAATCCTGTTAACTATTCCTCCCATTTGTCTCCTTGCTGCTTTGTTGGTATCCCAGTAAAAGGTTACAGAAAATGGTAATTGGTCCATCAGTCTGCGGGGCTGAGGCTCCCTTATCCCATAACTTTGCCTCTCTTGCTTTTCTTTTCATCCACGGGTGCCTCATTGTTGGGACACATCACCTCAGACAGAAACTTACTATACATCGACAACAGAGGCTGCCTCTGCTGCAGTGGAAGTCTGGCTGAGGAGCCAATATATCAAAACCCAGCAAAGAGAACACCTGCTGGTCAAGGGTCAAAGAAACATCACCATTAACACCACCACGGGGAACACAGTGCACTATCAGTAAGTTCACAGAACACGAAGAACAGGTAGACATTCAGAGCAGGGCTGATCTTGAAGGAGGAAGGCAGAAAGGGGAGGCCAGTCCAGACCCAGGGAACAGCACTAGCTCAGAATGTGTGGAGCCAGCAAAACAAGGCAGAAGATTCTCAGTGAAGGTTGGGGGAAAAGAACATAATAGAGCTTGACTGGATCTATTCAAATGCCGGAATAAACCTGCTTTCAAATGATGCTAGCATAATGCTCTTTGAATCGTACATCACAGCCCAGTCACAGGCTACCATTAGCAACTTAGGAAAAGAACCATCCACAAAGGGGCAATGAATACATAGAAATGGTGAAAACCCCCACTATTTTCTTCACTGACGCTTAAACACACACACACACACGCACACACACATTTCCAGCAAACTGTTGCTAACTTACTGTCCACCAGACCATATCTCGACCAGCCAGGAAAAAGCCTCCAACAGTGCTCCGGTTGGTCTTCAGCATTGCCTGAGCAGAAAGGAAGACATAAGGGCAGGGCAAAACAACAGCATTCACACCCAGGACACTAGAGATGCTAATGACTCTCTGGCTGGCGTGCCTGACAGTGGTGACTTTGCAGCATTCCTATAGAAAGTAATATTTTCTAAAAACTGTAATGCAACATCAATTTTCAATGGACCCCGCAAACACAGTTGTTTAAAAATTTAGAGCTGAAAGGACTTCAAGAAATCATATTGCTCAAAACTGTTTATTTTCATTTATGGAAACAATATGTGCTGTCACTTGTCCAGTACTTGGATGGAAATTTGCAGCCTTGAATTCACTGCTAAAAGAGAAATGAATAGAGCACAAGTGATTTGTGTCTAACTCCTAAGTTACAAAATCAATAACAATAAAGGAAAATAAACAAAATGAGATAATGAAAGTAATTTGGGGCATGTGGCAGCTGGTGGAGACGACTAATAGCACAGGTCTGTAGTTCCCAGTCTTGTCTGTGTTCAAATTATGGGAATAAATTCACTCATTATAAACATTATTTATGACACACAAAAGAGAATGATTCAGACAGAGAAACAATGGCACATCTGCAAACTATTAATGTTGTCTCATTTTGTCAGGCCACTCTTCCCACACCCTGAGGCCCTTTCGCTAATGTAGTGCCCACACTGAAAGCCATTTGGGCTCCCACATACCCATAGTCCAACTGCCATCACCGCCAAAAAATAGATGACAATGACAGAGATGTCAGCAGCATTTTGGATGCGCTGTGACAGTGCAGGCAGCTCGGGGGTTCCGGCTGTTGTACTGGGGCTTACTGTGCTGGCCATGGCTGCAGGCGGTACCGTCCCCATGCCAAGGATGGCCCCTTCTTTATGTAAGTGCTGGGTTAATGATCGACTTGAGGCAGGTGGGGCAAGCTATCTCTTGCACATGGGGATCTTAAAACTTTTCCCTTTGGATCCAGGCTGTGACACCCTGGTCTTGCAGTAGTTAGTGCTAGAGTAAGTGTACTGTGAGAATGAGGGTGACGGACCAGAAAAGGGGACACACTTCAGGTGGACAGTGGTGTGTTCACTGAGTGGAAAGACAAAATATTTAAGAGGAATTAGAGTAGTTCTGGTGAGAGGTAGAGACAGTCATAGGAAAACAAGGAGGGGGAGGGGGTACAGAGGTGAAGGTCCAGGAAGAGATTAGGAGGAGCAGAGGGTGATAGTTTCTCACCACATAGATAATATTCTTGACCAAAATGTTTTTATTCTTTGAAAATACAGTTAATTATACACCTAAAAGTTTCCAAAGCCCTGTATAACTGTGGGACAGGTCCTCTAGGGGACTCCATGAGATACTCCAAGACTACAGATAGTTATGCAATAAAGGGAAACAGCTTTATAAGCAACATAACATAAAACTTAACATTCAACCGTCCTAAATGTGCAATTCGGTGGCATTAAGTAAGTACATTTGCAATGTTGGGAAATCATCTTTACCTCTCATCTGCAGAGTTTTTAAAGATTATTTTATACTTTTAATAAATGAGAAGAAACATTGGAATTTGTCTCATGCAGAATATTTATGATATGCAACCATTCATAGAGCCTCATGTGAGGTAGGAACAGTGTGGAAATCACATACACTGAACTCTTTTCAGTAAATGACGTTTCCCTATTCCCGCCTCTCCCCACCCTTTGTCATCTCTATTTCACTGTCTATTAATTTGTCTGTTGTAAGTAAGGCATAGAGGTGTAATCACACAATACTTATCCCTTTTTGTCTGGTTTATTTCCCTTAGCCTGATGTTTTCAAGGTTCACTCACACTGTGGCATGTGTCAGAATTTTTCTTTTTCCAAAAGGTTGTTTTAGTTTTTATCTTTATTAGAATATATTGCATTACATAACGGTTAAGGTTAGTTAATATAAAATTGCATGCATTTATCACAGTTATTCATCTGTGAATGGATACTTGGCCTATTAGATTTTTGTTAGCACGGCAAAATACCCAATATGGACTAACTCTATAGGAATGAGATTTACTTTCATAGGCTCAAACTCCAAACAGCACAGGCCAGGTTCTGGCCCCATGTAGACAGTGTATGGTGGAGTCATGTAGAGGGAGAATGTGGTGGATTGACAAACTGGTGGTCAACTTGTAACACCCAGCTGAGATTCAGCTGAACCAGTATGGTGATGGGTGTGGGAGGCCCTCCTGAGGATTGTTGCCAGCGGCATGAGAGGCAAAACTGGAGAGGAAGAAGTTGTTGGTAAGCTATTGGGAAGCTGTTGACTTTCCTGGAGGACCGTGCCTTGCTGGCTTTCCTGATGAACTTGGCTGTTCTTATTGTCAAAGGAGCTCAGGACCTCACTGTCACTGAGAATGGCTATGGTTCACTTGTGGGGAGCTCTGGTCCTCACTTTGAGCACCACTTCCTGGCTCCAAAGCAGAAGACGGTTCACTGCTCAGTTTCCTGGATAAACTTGTCACGCTGGATTCCCTGATAGGCGCTCAGCTGCTGTCATCACTGGAAGAGCTCAGGACCTCACTGTTGCTGAACGTGGCCGTGGTAATTTTCGGGAGAGCTCTGGTTCTTACTTTGAGTGCTACTGCCTGTCTGCAGTTCAGATCCGTCAGCCCGCTAGCAGAAGTCTTTCAGCCCACTGGCATAGACTTTTTAGCTTCCACCACTGACCTTTGGGCTTTCCCAGAACAGATATATGAGATATTGTCATGAACTCTAGGTCTCCAGTTGGACTTGTGGAGGCATTGTTATGGGTTCTAGGTCTTCAGCTGGATTCATGCAGGACATTATCATGGGACCCAGGCCCTCAGCTGGATTAGTGTGTGGACAGATTTCCTGCACTCTCTTTGTATATGGTTCTTTGGGTGACTATTATAAATAACCTTATAAAATATGTGTCCTGTATTTTATTGTTCTCCTTGAAAAACACCAAACTAGAACAGAGAATCATGCCAAAAGAAAACAAAGATGGCACAAAGAATCTTGGTTTTCCCTTTTCACAACAACTCTGTCCTAAGAAATATTAAGAGGTTATACATGAACTATGTCATTTCTCCAATGGTTTAAGTACTTTTGCTAAATACCATTTCTTGAACGTTCCATCGTCAAATAACACCATCTTTGAATGAGCCTCTAATCACATAGATATTTGCTGAAGTCATAGTCTATGTCCAAACCATAGCTGGTTGTTTTCACCATTTACTGTTGGAAATAATACTGTTATAAACTTCAGTGTCTGGACATCTGTTTGAATGTCTTCTTTCAGTTATTGTGGGTGCACACCTGGGTCATATGACAGTTCTGTTTTATACTTTCTATGAAATATACCAAAATGTTGTCATAGCAGCTGTACTACTTTTCATCACCACCAGTAATACACATGTTTAATTTTTCTACACCTTTGCCAATACTTATTTTTTTGTTTAAGAATTATACCCATCCCTGCAGGTATGAGGTAATGTTGTTGCTTTGATTAAAATTTCTAATGCAATGTGTAATGATGTTGACCATCTTTGATGTGCTATCAGGCATTTGTATACATTCTTGGAGAAGCATTTGTTCAAATCCTTTGGCTATTATGGAATTAGATTGCTTTCTTTTGTTTGCAGATCAATTTATCTATTTTTATTTTTTTCCGCGTGTTTTTGCCATCATATGCCAAATGAAATAATGCCAATTCATAAAGCAATTGTTAAATTCAGTACCATGATGGAGTTTATAGCAGCAAGACGGTTGACTACAAGTGCCCATTGTGCTTTGCTTCTCTTCATGCACAAACACATGCACAACCACACGCGAGTGCACACACACACACACATGTTAAAGCAAAGAAAAATACCTATTTCACTGGAGTATTTGAAGCAGAATGCTTGAGTGCAGTGAAGTTATGGGAGAGACGTTGCCAAGAATAGAATAGAAACCTACAACAGCTCTATAAAGAAGGGAACTAATTTCCCATTATCTGCTCTCTTATCTCTCCAGGTAAGATTAACCCTGAACCAAGAACTTTGCACAGTGGGAAAAAGGTAGGCGGGAGGCCCATAGAAGAACCCACTAGTGTCATAATTACTTGAAGATTTTCTGATAGAGAAACTTGGAACCCTCACATGGCTTGAGACAGTTTGGGGAGCTGTCAAGGAATCCATACTGCTGAATTGCACTGTAGAAAGACCCCAGTTCACGTTGTGCCCTGCTCTACCTGGGATCCACAATGTCATTGTCCTAAGGTCTCTCACTCACTAGGGATTCTGTGGGACAACCCAGTAGCTACTTCCAAAATTCCAGATGACTGGACTGTGTGATCCATATTGGGCACCCCCATTCCCTGCTGCTACTCCACAAATTTCAGTGGCCCTGCCCACTCTCGTGGGAAGCAGCCCACACTTACGTGTTATTAACAGTGTCCACTGATGCTCAAGGAAGAAATACGATGGTCTCACTTACTTATTCTTTGTCCCAGTAAGGTGCCAGACAGGTCTCCCTGAGTGGCTTGACCTGCAAATTTCCTATGAAACAGCCAGGTGGCACTACCCACACATCAACAAAACTAGGAAGCATCCTTGCAGTGTTCTTTGTGTGACTCAGCCTACTGAGACACCAGGAAATTGGTAGGCATCCCCAGCCACCTACATTTAGCCATGGGAAGGAGACAGGCAACCCAAGCAGCTGTCTTGGCCCATTTTTGACATGAGATATGGCTAAGTATCCCCATCACCATGCACTTTTCCACCACAAAGCATCTAGGCAGGCTGTCCTGAACAATATGTACCCCAAAGGCCAACAAAGTCCCCAGATAATCTTCAGCAAGTGACAAGTTCTCCACCTCCATTACTGGGCAAGATGTGTACCATGAAACTGAACTTACAAGGACAGCCTTGTCCCTGCACAGGCCATGGCTAAGTTTCACGACCCACCCAAACAGTCAGGCTATCATGCTCAGAGCCATGGCAAAGCTTTCCTGTATAAGAGAGATCTATCTTAACTCACGGAGAAACAGCACAAACCTTTGTGGACTGAGATACCTAGAGGCATCATCAGTGTTGCTAAAGCTGAAGAAGCTTCATATGACATGAGATTTAGCTGCACTCAAATCCAACTGACATCTTGGGAGGCACTGCTAGGAGAAAGTCTTTTACTATAAAAGCCTCTATAAAATCAGTAGGAGCACCTGACCCGCCAGATTAGCAAATGTCACTGTCGGAATATGAGGTACTGGAAAAGCAAGGTAATGTGATGACTCCAAGAGAAGAAGATACTTCTCTACCAAAAAAAAAAAAAAAAGTAAATCTACAAATTGAAGAATCTAAGAAATGATTTTATGAAAAATTCTCAAAAGAGAATGCAAATATTTCAACTAAGGCAGGAAAACAAATTGTACCCCGAATAGAAATTTAGCCAAGATGGAGATCTATGAAATTACAGAGCTGAACTCAAGGGAAACAAAAATGCAGATGAAACGCTTAGCAGCAGAATTTTTGGCCTCATAGGCAAAGTTGTTTTTCTTAAATAACACAAAAAAACAACTTATGTGACATCATCAAGGCAAAAGAAAACCTTTAAATGCTTGTGTTCCAGGAAAGGAAGGAAAGGGAAAAGGAATAGAAAACCTGCTCATTGAAGTAACTGCCAAACACTTTCCAAATCTTGGAAGAGCTGTACATAGCGAGATCCAGGAGGCTCAAAGAACCCCAGTTGGGTCAAACTTTGCGTATTAATGATAATGTGTGAGTATTCCTTGCCCTGTTCACAAGAGGCTCTTTTGCTCTCCCGAGGCTTTTGCCAAGTCCAGGGGACACTGGCACTATGCCCAGGCAAGATCATATAAATAAATATTATCTGAAGGGCACTGAAAACCATTATTATCTGTAAAGATAATCTCCTCTCTTGCCTGTATGCTAGGTTAACTGTTCCTTGGAATGTTGATCATGCAATTAAATTATACAAGCTAATGCTTATATAGTTTAACTTATAAAATGTTTCTCCTGTGGCAGGTAGGTGCGGAAGAGAGGATGGGTGGAGAAAACTGTGAATTATCCATTCCACCACCATGAGACACTCTGCTGAATTACTGCCCAGCTCACCACCACTACCATTTTCACATTAGTAAGTTTTTATCTAATCTGTGTCTCACATACAATCCATGCACCTGTTGGTGGACACATCAGTTATGACTAAGATCTAGCTATTAGAAATTGTGCTGCTGTAGACATGTATCCCTGTAATAACTCTTGTGGGAAGATACCTACAAGGGGGACAACTGGGCCAAATGGAATTCTTATTTTTAGTATTTTGAGGACTCCCCACATTGATTTCCATAGTCATTGTACCAATTATCATTCCAGCCAACAGTGCATAGTAGGGTTCCTTTTTCCCCCCGCATCCTCCCCAGCATTTGCTATTTGAGTTCTTGAGGATAGCCACTCTTTCTGGGGTAAGATTTTCGTTTTAATTTGCATTTCTCTAATGGCCAGAAATAATGCACATCTTCCATGTATTTATTAGCTATTTGTACTTCTTCTGTGAAGTGTCCATTCATTTCTGTTGTCCAGTTTTTTTATTAGATCTTTTATTTTGGGGGGATAATGAATTTTTTGAGTTCTTTATAAATTGTTGATGTTAATCCTTTGTCCGAAGGATAGCTGGCAAAAACTTTTTTCCCAACCTATAGATAATATATTCACTCTCCTGGTTGTTTTTATTGTTGTTCAGAAGATTTTTTTGATATGATCTCTTTTGTTGATTTGGGGTGTTATTTCTTGTGCCATTACCTATGCTAAGGTCTTCAAGTACTGTATCTATTTTATCTTACATATACTATATTTGGTCATCCAGGAATCCTTGAGGGTTTATTGGTACTTTGTTCTCATTACTCAACACAGATCTTTTCAGATTTTATATTTCTACTTGATTTTCAGCCAAAAACAGAATGAAGTTCTGGGGATTGCAGCAACATGAATGGAACAGAGGACATATGTTGAGTGAACTAAGCCAGGCATAGAAAGAGAAGTGCTGCGTATTTTCACCCATATAAACAAAGGAAATTTTGATATTGGAACCTATAGAAGTATAGGATAAAACAGAGGCCAGGGAATGTAAAGAAGAGTGAAAATAGTGGGTAATAGGACAGTGAATGGTAAAATATGCTTAGGGAGAAGGAAAAAGTTCTAAGTGACTAGTAGAGAAAAGTGAATACATTTTATATATTTTATAATAAGCCTGAAGAGAGGAATTAAGATTCTGAACATAGAGTAACAATAAATGTTTAAGTAGATAGAAATGCCAATTACCTTGATTTATCATTGTATACACATGTCAAAATATCATATGGTACCTCACAAATATTTAAAATTGTTACATGTTAATGAAAATTCAGTGCATTAATAAATTTTTTGCATAAAATGAAAGTGGAAAATACAGTATATCCAAACTGAAACAGTAAAAGCAATACTAGCATGGGAATGTGTAGCAATAAATGTTCAAATTTAAAAGAAAAATTTCAAAGAATCAATCTAATACGGTATGTCAAGGAACTAGCAGAATAAAACCAAATTCAACTTCAAATGAGGAAAAGGAAAGGACCAATAAAAATCAGAGACAAAGCAAAATTGAAACACACCAAAGCCTAATGAAATAAAAATTGTTTTTATATTGATAACCAATATTAACAACTCATAGCTCCACTGAGAAGAAAGAAAACTAAAACGAATACACCAGCAAACGTGCAAAGAGACATTACAATTGATACCAGCAAAGCATAAAGGATTATAAGAAACTGTAAATAATTATATGTGAAAAAATAGAAAAACCTAGAATAAACCGATAAATTTCACAATCTGTATAGCCTACCTGGGTTGAATCAGGTAGAAATACAAAATCTGAAAAGGCCAGTGCTGAGTAATGAGAATGAAGAAGCAATAAAAGTCAAGATTCCTGGAGGGCCAAATAGGCTCAGGATGCTCAGCACTCATCTTCTCTGAAAAGCAGAAAAAAGAAAATGTGGATTGCTGCGTTTTCAGGGAGTGACTGAGAAAGAGGGCTGAAACTCGCTGAGAGAGATGAGAACCTTGTAAAACAGACTTTTGATGGCAGCGTACAAAAAGACATAAAGTACAATGGAGATTGTGACTGGCTTTCTAGTTGGAGAGGACTCTTCCAGAGGGAAAGGATGAGTGGAAGCATCCCAGAAACCCCCGTCAGTATGGATGCCAGAAATCTTGGCTACTGGAAAGTTTCAAAGATCCCACAGGCTTGTAGTGTAGAGGATCTACATGTAGGTTGTACAGCAGGTTTAATTTTCAGAAAGAACTTATACAATCTCCTTTAAAACTTTGGGACCCAGGTTGCAGTGCCTCAGTGCTATCTTGAGAAGGGAGAAATGGAACAAATAACCAGTGGAACTGTAGCAGAAGATGCTCCTGCCCAAGTCAGTGTACTTCTGTTGGTTAGTTACCCAAGTAATAGTTCTGCCTACAGTTCCTGTTACTTTTGTTTCTTAGAGACAGCTGGTCACTGTGATACTTATGCATAGCTAGTGACTACGTTACACACTGTAAGAGCCAATCCTCAGGTGACAAGCCATTCTGCCTCTGTACTTCCTGCTTGCTTATCACATATAAGCCCTAGACCACCAGACATCAGGGCCTGATATTTTGGGAATGATCCCAATCATTGCCATAAATAAAACTGCCTCCAAATCCTGGGTGTCACATCAGTGTTTCTACTTGCCATTGCACAGGACCAATGCGTACTAATGCTTTTAGGGCTCTTGTGTAATACATGCATATTAAAGTTCTATTTTATAACTACATTAAGTTAGAGAAAAATGTAATCCATTTTAGAGTACATTCATTACTTTCTGATTCTTTTTTTTTTTCTTTTTGCGGTACTGGGGATCGAACTCAGGACCCTGTGCTTGCTAGGCAAGCGCTTATTCCACTGAGCTATATCCCCAGCTACTTTCTGATTCTAAAAGAAATTGGTATATTTTCTTGTGGCCCTAAAATATCCCCTGGTCATCCAGGGGATGACCTTATGTCTGCAACTGATATTCAGGCCTGAGCCCTGGTTGGTCTTGTATGATTATGTACTCATCTTTTAGTAGTACTGGACCTTTCTTTAATTGGAAAAATGGTTTTGAGTGAGAGGCACGATGATAACTATGGGTTAGGAAGAAATAGCTGGCACTCCTGCATTCTCTTTTCTGATCCTTTGGTTTCCTGTTTGACCCAATTATTTTTAGCAGCGTTCCAAGAGCCCCGATGAGAATAAGAGCAATCCTAATGAGAAGGGTGGTGCTTCTGTATTCTGACGTCAGCTGGCACAACAGAATGGGGTTCCATGAAGAGTAAGTGGGGAGGGCTTAGTGCTACAGATTGAACCTAAGACTACATTTGAAGCTTTTCTTGTCTGCTCCCATAGGCTACACTGGGCAGTAGCTTATCTACACTTTAAAACTCACTAAAGGGATTCAAGGAATACTCAGAAGACAACTTGGTCCCTTGGAGATTACGGACCCAGCAGACTGATTCTTGATCACTTTATAAGAAGAAGGGGTCTCAGCAGCATGAAGCTGAAATAAAAAGAGAATGGACTGCATGGAGAGCCCACTCCACCTGGCTTCTAGATGTGGGGCATGGTACGTGCACATGTTTTCCCCCAGTGCTTGATGTCAACCCCTGGAGAGAGACCCTGGACAAACATTATGTCCTGCTGGCTATGACATTCACTGAGTGTGATCTGTGATCTCAAAAGGCAACTTGAATAGTAAAATTTTCCATAAGCTGCTCTCTAGAAATTAGTATTGTTTCTTATTATTGGTGGTTATAAACATTGCCATTGTAAACAATCTTGAAAGTATCCTGGAGTGTCATAGTCTTCTGCACTAAGATCGTGTCATTGTCTTCCATATCTAGAGCCTTTTCAGTGGCAGATGTTAACTTCTACCTCCATCAAATGTGTCTTGGCTCTGCTGTCTTGTGTTGTTTAATGAAAGAGAATGAGGCAAATCCTCGTTATTTATGGTCAATAGGACCAAGGCCAGGTTATTCCATGATCCTCTCCTCTGTCTTTCTGCCAGCTTCCTTTGCATTAATCCAAGAAGTGATTCTCTGTTGACTTTAACAGGGGACTAAAGGTGACCATGTGTAGAATCATCACCCATCAGATGCAGTGAGCAAGGTACATGAGCAGGAATTTAGCCCGTACGGTTTTACATCTCAGATTGTCACCTGGTATCACATACATCCTCTGGCCTGACACAAAGTAGAATTGCAAAGATTATGCATCTCCAGCCCTGGTAAATAACACTAAAATGTATTTTCCAGCAGGAGAACAATTCAGTGTAATGGTCCTGTTGTCTTCACAGCAGGTGGTTCTGCAGGATTGGTTCAAAGGGGCGGGTGGATGTAGGTCTGGCTGCCGGGAAACCACTTATCCTGCTTCATTGTGAGGACAAATAGCACCCTCACCTATGTGACCCTCCTCTCAGACTGTCACTCACCTTATGCACATGAGCTCAGGAACATTCCTCTCAATTGGACATAGGCTGTTTTCCTGCAGAGATCATATGCTAAGTCATAAAACAAATATTTACACCTTTAAGAAAAGGAAATTATTTCAAACTCATTTTGAAAGGTCGTACTTATTTTAGAAGTTTGTTCTATCCCGGTGGAGTTGCAGACAATGGTAACTTGTCCTGGCAACAATGTGAAATATTGTGTATAAAATATTTTCAACCTGATGAGCTCGTTCAAGCTTACTGTCCAGGGCGTTTTGAGCTGTTTGGCCATGCAGAGTGGGTGGAGCAGCTGCCTGGCTGACTTTAGCTTAAATTCAACTGACAATAACAAGTTTAGTCTTCAGTCTGTTTTCTTTTCCCAAATCCATAGAGTAATAAAATAATTCTCATATAGTCAGGCTGCACATTTAATGTGAGGCTCAAATTAATAACTTCACCAGTTAGTCTTCAAAAATAATTCCTATTATTCATTCAAAACACTCGGTAGGTTTAAGAACACTAAAATTGAAGTACAGACACCTAGGGCTGTATTTGAACACAAAACAGAGAAATCCATATAAATAGAAATTAGCAAAGAAAAGACAAGCAATGCAAATGTGGGAAATACAGTGGCAATGTCATAAATAACAACAAACATTTGTTAAATGAATCAGAGGAGCTCTTACACATTCAGATGAAGAGGCCTCAAGGGGGTGCTGTGGATCTTTTGAAAGAAGCTTAAATACTTTGCAGTGCTCTTTTGGACCCTATACAGCTGCTCAGTGGTCCGTGTAGAGGGCAGCTGCTTGCTCTCGCAGGGGAAGTCCGCAGTATGTAGCAACAACAGGTGTACCTCAGAGTGTATATGTGATATCAGGCGTGAGCATCAGGTAGTGGAAGGAGATGGTCAAAGACCTAATGTGTGTAAAGTACCACACCAACTCTCCCTCACCAAGCAGGGAGATAAGTAGAAAATGAAAGTTCATCGTAAAGTGAAGCACTAGCTCTGGGGCCAGAGGATTCTTCCAACATCCACACCATGGCCCCGACTCCTCTCCGTATTCTTTTTGCGGTTCACTGAGCAGGTGACAGAGACCTCAAATTCTAACCATTAGACCGACACTCTTTTCCTTCCTCACTCCTAACATGTGTCTGATATTTTACCAACATTCGGTTCTCAGGCTGTGGTGACTCAGAAGCCCTCACTGACCGTATCCATGGGAAGTGGATTTATAGCACGAACAATGACACTGACCAAAGGTACCTTGTTCCTCCTAGAGGCCCAGCTTGATGACAAGACTGAGTAAAAACCATGATACATTACAGAGATGCTTAGCAAAGTGAGAGGTCAACATAGGGGATGAGGACACGTGGCAGCCTGGATGCAAACATGATCACATGATAGTACTGCATTACCAGGCGCCCAGCTCTCAGGAAACCTCATACTGGTTATCCACAAAAAGGTGAGAGAAGGGTCTGAATTGAGGTCTGTCCTTATTTGACCCCCAAGTTGAAGGACATGTATGAATTACTGGGGTCATCATATTCCAACAGTATGGCCCTATGGGATGATCTCAGGAAGGACTAACACAGAAAGAAAAATCTGCTGTGTTGAGCACCGTGGGAAGAGGGTTCATAGAAGAATTTTCCTGTTCTCAGCTAATTTACTTTTTAATTCATGTTGAGACACTCTTTCCCCCTTAAAACTCCTTACAAAGTGAGTTGTGTACCTTGTTTGATCTGAGAGGAACAAAATAAAAAAAATACTGATATATAAATAGGAGGTTTCCCGTGAAGAGAAGTGTCACTGGCCTTGTGCAGGAAGCAGGCAGTGATCAAGGTTTTGAGCGGTCATGAACCTGTGTCAAGATCTCTTGTCATTTTCTCATAGAAATGATGAACTTAGACCTGGATAGCAACTGTCACTGTTGGTCTGTGCCTGTGTTGTCTGTGGGGTCTCACCTGGGAAATCAGAGAAGTGCATTATGGTCCCCGTTCAGGGCTTAAGACTCAGAAGCTGGAGTCTGACTGGGATCTGGGAGAGTCACGGGGCAGGTTTTTCCCAGGTCTATCTCTGCCTAAACTGATTCCCAGATACAGCCTCAGTGAAAGCCAACTGATGAAATCTGTTGGCCAGGAGAAGAGCACATTTGTTTGATGGATCCTCTTTCTATTCTGAGACTGTGGATAAAAGACACTGGCACAGCTTGTTTGTCTCAGTAAAGCTCTGGGACATCTTTACCATGGCCCAAAACTCACTCTTCTGCCTCCTCCTCATACTCTGTCAATGTACACGTCAGGATGGTTCTCAGTATTCTGTTCCTCAGCCTACAGGTACTGCCTGCTAACTATGTGCCAAGAATTTTCTTCCCCCTGGTTCTTTTCCCAACACATAACAGAGCTTCTTATTTTAAAAGGGACCATCCCAGCCTGTGATACTCGGTCACCCTCTACATCTACCTCCTGGGACCCTCAGCCAGGCCCATCTACATTCTCTGTAGTGAGCACAAAACCTGCTACACTTCGAGGTAGCAGCAGCAGCCAGAGAAGGCACTGCAGGACATTTACGTATACACAAAAGTGATGGAAACCCTGGCTCGGGGCCAGATCGCTGATTACTTTCTGTGCACTAACTCTGGCAGCAGACCGTCACTTAACCATCTCCAAAATCTAGGCTGAGAACAAACCTTACTACATCACTGGTTATCTCATAGTATTGGTGTGTCATTTGGGAAAAGCAAGGTGACCCTGATTAAAGGGAATATCTGACAAAGCTCTTCGCTCTTCCACTAGCAAGGCCGCCATGTGTCTCTCAGTTTCTGGGGTTGTCACACTGAAAACAATTGATTTTCAAAATTAATTAACATGAAGAAATCCAAATGAATTCTTATTACTGCAGAGAGCTCCCTGGGAACTAGGTTGCCAGGTCAAACTCCTATGGATGGTACGTCTGTAGTAATTTTGGAAGTACTGCAACCATGTGTATTTTGATTTGGTTTTTGAGACAGGGTTTTGCTGTGCAGTTCAGGCTTGCCTTGAACTCACTATGTGCTCCAGCCTGGTCTCTAACTCCCAGCAATCCTCCTGCCTCAGCCTCTTCAGTGGTGGGATTTCAGGTGTGCACCACCAAGTGTGGCTACTACAAGGTATCTTGTTGCTTCCTGCTGGTTACTACATGAAGTGCCGCCATATTCTCCTTTCTAGGTGAACAATAGGCCTGATTACAAGTCACATGGTGGCACATCATTTGTTTTGAATGTCCACCTTTGAAGGTAGCTTAATTTCTGATTTAAGACATTTTAGAATTCTATCACCATGCTGGAAAGTGTGCTCTAAGTCAGCCACATCCAATCTGTGCACCCTTGTCCGACCTGTAGTCTAGGTCAGAAAGCCCTAGATAGCTGGTGATGCAGCCCCAAAAGATGATAAACTTTTAACATTATTCCGTGGTTTTTTCACAACTCCATTGTGCAGTACTCTCGTATGGCCTGCTTAGGGGACAGCGGAATACAGCGGAGGGGAGGGAGTGGTGCGGAGCTAACTCAGCCTCCTGCACCCAGTGAGTCAAATCAAGACCTCAGTGGATCGTATGTTATACTGTACTCTGAGGCTTGGAGAGTAAACTTAGTAATTACTGACAATAGTATTTCAACCTCTGTGTGTGTGTGTGTGTGTGT
>PVLD010021814.1:0-30631 GCA_004027595.1 Dinomys branickii
ACACTCAATCTACTGGAAGATAAAGTAGATAAAAATCTCAAAGACATAGGGCTAGGCAGAGAGTTCATGAACAAAAACCAAACTGCACAGGAAATACTTCAAAGAATCAACAACTGGGATCTCAACTTAGTGAAAAACTTTTGCACATCAAAAGAAATCACCAATACAGTAAAAAGAAAACCAGTGAATTGGGAAAAAAATTTATCCAACTGCCCCTCAGACAAAGGACTTCTATCTAGAACATATAAAGATTTTTAAAAATCAGGACCCCAAAATTCAAAGACCCAATCCAAAAATGGGCAACTAAGATGAATACACACTTCTCAAATGAAGACACACTAATGGTGAATAAATAAATACATGAAAAAATGTTCAACATCATTAGTCATTTGAGAAATGCAAATTAAAACAACACTGAGATTCTGTCTCACCCCAGAAAGAATGGCTGTCATCAAGAAATCAACCAATAACAAATGCTGGAGAGGCTGTGAGGAAAAAGAAAACCTACTCTACTGTTGGTGGGAGTGTAGATTGATGAAATCAGTGTGGAAATTCCTCACAAAACTAGGATTAGAAGTCCCACTTAACCCAGCTATTCTCCTTCAGAAAAATTAAAAGCATCGTACCATACTGATATATATGCACCCATGTTTATAACAGCATAATTTGTTATAGCTAAATCTTGGAAACAACCCAAATGCCCATGAACTAAGGAATGGATAAAAAAGATGTGATATCTTTATACAATGGAGTATTACTCAGCTATAAAAAAGATAAACTCAAAGCTTTTGTAAGTGAATGGATGCAACTAGAGGCCACACTTATAAGTGAAATAAATCGGTCCCACGTGTGTAATCATCACATTGTCTCCCTGGTACAGGAACCTGAAAGAGTAAGTAAAACTCAAAACATACAATAGATGATAAGAAAGGGAAAGAAGTTTCTCAAAGGAAGGAACAACCGGGCTGAGGGAAAGAAGAAGAAAGAAGGAAGGAGAGATCAATAGATAGGTAGGTAGATAGATGTGGAATAACTGTACTGCTGATGTCTGATGGTATATTGAAAGGAATAGTTAATGCTTAAAATTTTTTATATTTTGACCAAATTTTCATGCTTATATCTGGTAATCTGAGCAACTGATTTGAAGACAATATGCAATCAAACAACCATTGGTGAATTCCTACCATCTTGTCTAGTGAAACTCTGTATTATCTCTAATGTTTTATTTAATAATTACTTTTTATTCTCTTTAATGGTTTGAACAAACTTCCATTCTTGCATCTGGTAATCTGAGCAATGTAGTTGAAGTTAACAGTACGTAACATAACAACCACTGTTAATTCATATTATTTTTTTGAAACCCTATATCACCTTTAATGTTCTTGCTTTGTTTTATTTAAGTCTGTGATCTTGTTATGTTGCTATTCTTTTTCTTATTTTTACTACTCTCTTTAAAATAAAAATTAAAAAATTTTTAAAAAGAGTGAAATGTAGACGTCAATTAGTGGGTCCTGTTAAAAATGGGTTATAGTATCTGTATTTCCAGCATGAGGTGTTTTGGGTTTTTTGTGGGGGGAGGTTGGTTTTTTTGGTTTTGTTGGTTTTCTTTTTGAGTTCAGGCTGGCCTTGAATACACTTTGTAGCTCAGGCTGACCTCAAACTCCCTGTGATCCTCCTGCCTCAGCCTCCCAAGTGCTGGAAGTGTATGTGTGCACCACTACACCTGACTCGGCATAAGTATTAAATGTACCTCTTTTCTTGCAATTTTTAAAATCTGGGCTGAGCAAGAGCCATAGCAAGTACAGGATATTTCCACAAACACATGCTTCCTTCCACCACCAGGCTCATGGACAGACTTATTTTTAACATGTAAAATCTACCCAAGGATGATTATTTAAACTCTACAATTGAAAATAATGTGGGCTACATCCACATTTATCTCAGCGTTCAAAAAGAAAAAAGAAAAGGCTTCGCAAAGAAATCATCTGTTGCAAATTATTTGGGATGTGGGAGAAGAAAGTAGGCAACAGTGAAAAAAGAAAAGAGAAGGAAGGATCGCTGAGACTGCAGAGGGAAGGGAGGGTCTCCCCCGAGACTGCACAGGGAAGGAAGGGTCTCCGCCGAGACTGCACAGCGAAGGAAGGGTCTCCGCCGAGACTGCGGAGACGGAAGGAAGGGTCTCCGCTGAGACTGCACAGGGAAGGAAGGGTCTCCGCCGAGACTGCAGAGAGGGAAGGAAGGGACTCGGCCGAGACTGCAGAGAGGGAAGGAGGGATTGCAGAGACTGCAGAGAGGACATAAGCTCTCTAAAGTGTCTCTCCACCTTCGCAGGCCTTCTTAGAACCGTGTGCTGCTGCTTCAATGCTTCAATGACTCGTTAACTGAGATGTAGTAAGGATCTGCTAACACAGACACTCTATTTTCTCTTCTGGGTGAGGTGCAGGGAACAAACACATTTTTAGAAGAATTAGCTGGCAATCAAAGGTGTGAAAAAATTTCTAAGTCAGAACCCTTCCGTTTAGTTTCCCCCCTCCCCATGTGGAAGGTAAGACACTTTCTTCCCCTCCTTCTAAAACACTTAGGATGAAATGGAAATGAAAGTTTATTTATGAGAGTTTTTAAAAAATAATTTAACCCTCACTTTCCTTCAACTTCAAAAACTGGCATGTGGCCTGATAATACTTCTCTGTCTGAAAAGAAAAAGAAACTGGAACTAGAAGATTGAGGCTGGGGAAAAGAGGAGAAAGAGGCAGGAAAGTGTGGGTGGAGAAAGAGGGAGATCCTAGAATCCCTGGTTGCCCCAGTGGGGCCTCTTCCCCCTTCACAGAGACAAACTGTATTCAAACCTAAGCCTCTTTCCCTCTGTAGCAACCAGAATCCAGGCTGGATAAAATTTAACCCCTGTGAGCCTGGGGAATTTCACTTCCCAGAGGTCAGAAGGAATTAGCAAGGTATTCAGTTTGTCCCTGAAATGCTGACATTCTTCCCTTTGTCAACTCACTGCATGCCCAGGTTCTTCAGAGGCTACTCAAGGATGCATGCCAGGATGCCATCCCTCTGGGGTTAGCTGCTGCCTCCCTCAGAAGGCCAAGGCCACTGGAACAACCCGTCAGCCAAGCAAGGGCCACTTCGTGCACTTACCGCAGTGAAAGGAACATGGTTCTAATGAAGCTACAGTAGTATTGGAATGGGGAGATTCCTAGAGGATAGTCACAGGGTTTCAGGGTTTGAGTTGGGGAACTGCTTGGCCATTGTTAAACAAGGATACAAAAGATATGCATGTCTGCCAAGTTTTTGCCAGCCTTATTTTTTATTAGTCTGTGGTTGCAAGGTGTAATGATTACACTCTTCATGGAGAGTTGGTGAATATACATAAGCCAGCTCAGTTCTTTTTCATGCCCCACCCCTGCCCTCTCCCTCCACCTCTTGACTCCCTCCCCATCTGAACACAACCTGTCTCCCTGTTATCTAGCTTTTATTTTCCTGTCTATGTATACATTGAGCTTCTCACATAAGAGAAACCATGCAATGTTTAAGCTTGTGCGGCTGATTTGTTTCACTAACGTTATGGTCTCAAGGTGCACCCATTTCCCCACAAAGGACTCGAGTTTATCCAGTAGTACTCTGCAACGCAGTAGTACTCTGCAGCATGGTAGTACCCTGCAGTGCAGTAGTACTCTGCAGCGCGGTAGTGCTCTGCAGCATGGTAGTACAGTACCCTGCAGCACGGTAGTACTCTGCAGCATAGTAGTACCCTGCAGTGCAGTAGTACTCTGCAGTGCGGTAGTACTCTGCAGTGCAGTAGTACTCTGCAGCGCGGTAGTACTCTGCAGTGTGGTAGTACAGTACCCTGCAGCACGGTAGTACTCTGCAGCATGGTAGTACCCTGCAGTGCAGTAGTACTCTGTAGCATGGTAGTACTCTGCAGCACAGTAGTACTCTGTAGCATGGACTCTGCAGCATGGTAGTACTCTGAAGCATGGTAGTACCCTGCAGCACAGTAGTACCCTGCAGCAGGGTGTGAACACCGCATTCTCCTTGCCCATGCTTCTGTTGATGGACGCGCTAGGAAAATACACACGACAGATCCTTCAGACGGAGCTGGTGATAAGCCTCACCCGAGGCAGCGCCCTATGGCAGGTTACACTGCATTTTTCAAAAGTAGCCGTAACAGTATTGCTCTTCCTGCTTGCACCCGTCACAGTGTGCCCTGGCCGCTTCTCCTGGTGTTCAGTACCCTGGAGTTTAGGCAGTCCTTGTGACTTCCTCAGACTGTACTGTGACTGTGTGGCTTCTCAGGCGAGGTACAAGTGGACTTGTAGCTTCTGTCTGTTTCCCTTCTGTCCTCGGAATGTGTGCTCTTGGCAACAGCTGCTGTGTTCATAGCAAATCAGAGCCGCATGAGAAGGGCATGTTCCAGTGACAGCCGCAGCATCAGCTGTCAGACGCTAGAGTTTGTCATGCTAAGGAAAGACTTTACCATGATCAAGAAAAAGTAGTTACTACTGAGTTAAACCAACAATCCCGCAGCTAGTAAGATTCATTTTACGTTGTGTAGAACTCAAAAATTTAAAACCCATAACCCAGGATTTGTATACACCCACTGTGCATAGTCCCAGCGCACCTGCGGTTCTGAATTTCTCCAATACATGTATTCAAAGAGCTGCAAAGAGCAAACAAAAACTGATCCACACAGTAAATAATAAGCGACAAGAGCAATTAAAACCTTCACTGATCACAGAGATGTGCATTTGATGGAGCAGGTTGTGTGCCGTCCAACAAGGTCCCTAAAACACCACATGGCATGCAAGTGCTCTGGGGCTCAGCGGCTTTGCCAGCATGCGATGAGGGCAACTGTGAGGCCCATGGCATCCAGATAAGTCTGTGCACAGTCTCTGCCTGGAACCCATTCACTCCCACTTTGCTGTCTTTAACCATTGCCTGAGACTTCCCCTCGTTGTCCCAATCCTCACTTTGGATTCTAGACCAGTTATTTTTCAGAAACATCTAATCTTGCTTATGAAGTTTGTGATTCCGCCCCATTTCCTGGGTATGGCCTCATCACCTGGATCCAGGGCCCAGGATGTTTCTTGCAGCCCCTTTAACAAACATTTGTAAAAACCCTACTAGGTGTCGGGAAGTGGGCTGTGTGCTAGGCAAATGGCAATAATCAGGCATCTCGTTCTCTAATGGTCTCCCTTGCCCACAGGCTTGTCGGCACCACCAAAGGCAGCCTTCTCATGGTCTTCCTCCCCTATGTGGCTGAACAATTTCCATCCTCCCCCACCCCCCAGTGTCACAGCTGCAGCTCAGTGACCTTTGAGAAAGCTGGCACTCACAAAGACCTCAGGAGCACACTGCACTTGCCTGCAAATGAGTAATGTGAAGAAAAATTGGTGTGAAGTTCCACATGTTCTCTGGAGGCATTATGAAGACATAAATTAAATGCTTAGGGTAAGCAAGGATATCTTCATCCAAAGCTGTGTCTGGACAAAAGTGAAGAAGAGGTTCACCACATCACCTTCCCCCATAAAACTAGCACCCAAGGGGTGCTTCTTCCTGCAAAACCAGTCGTCCTTTTAACTACACAACCCAGCAACGCAGTGGCCCCGGGGAAACCTCACTAGAGGCTGAGACACAGAGTGAGGGGAACAGAATGGAAACCGGGTGGAAAGAAACCAGCCAGAAGCATGGAGACGCACAGGAAGATGTCCCTGTCCCTGGCCATGTCGGTCACACTGGGGCCAACAGCGGGTCTCCATGCTGTGTCTTTGGCTGTGGCGTCTCAGAGCACTGTTGGAAAAGGAAAAGACCATTCACCTGGAGCAAATAAGGGAGAAACTGCTCAAGTTTCACAGGTTATAAAAGCCATTGGTGCAGAAGAGCAGCTAAGGTAAACAATGAAACGATGAATAAGGTAAGTTGGGATGCCCTCATGGGGATTCTGAGCATGTGTTCTTCAGATGTAACCACTCCTCCTTCCTTTTGACCTGCTTTAAGGGTCATTTTTGTGCAGTTAGCACATAAAATACCGTTCACTTTATTTTCCCCTCTCGTCTTTTTTTTTTTTTAGACAGGGTCTTGCTCTGCACTTCAAGCTGGCATTGAACTCACTTTGTGGCCCAGGCTGACCTCAAACTCACAGTGATCCTCCTGCCCCAGCCTCCCTAGTTCTGGGATTACAGGTGTGTGCCACCATGCCCGTCTTCCTCTCTCGTTTTACAACCTTGATAATTTCTCCAAGTAAGAACATAACAGCTTTGCATAAAGGACTTAGGAAAGCAAGACAGGTTGAAGACATTGGACAGAAATTAATGTAGGATGCAGGCAGTGTACTCTTAACATTATATGAAATAGCAATGTAATCTATTTCAAGCAAAATGAAAGAAATGCAGTGTGGTGCCTGGGTCTGTCATGGTTTGCATCCTTCTGGAGCCACGCTGTCCAGTATAGTAGCCATTAATGCATAGTCATTGAAGCTTACCTGTGTAAAATCAGGTAGAAGTAAAAGCTCTGTCCACAGTGACACTAGGCACTTGTGACTGTTGTGTTGGGCCCATACCAAACATCCCCATCATCACAGGAAGTTCTGTGGAAAGCACTGTCCTGAGGGAGACTGAAGTTCATTTTGCTCTACAGAACTTGAGGTACACAGAGGGGCATCAGACGCCAACATGTAGAAACTTTCTTTTCCCCTTGCCAGCTGCAGCCTTCTTATTTTAGAAGTTTAAGAGCTTAAGAGATTTTGTGTTGCCTTATTCTCCCACTCAGTACTCAGCCAGCCAACAAAATCACCAGCCAAGTCCATTTCCCATCAGAGTTCTTCAGTTCTCCCTTCTCATTCTGTTTTTTCTTGGTTTGGTTTTCTTTTTTTTTTTCATCTATTCCAGTTGAATCTTATTGTTTGGTTTTGCTCAGTGAAAAACTCTCAGCATCATGCAGATGTTTTGGTCCATCCAACATGGCTTCAACCCACAGAAGAAGCCTTGACACTCACGGTCCACTGTCAGCAACAAGTGGGTTCCATCTGTGAAAAAGACAGGAAAAGACTGCCTTGTCAGGAGGCAGACATGCATCATTTCCTGCGGTGCTCACTCACACCGACTACCTAAAATAACTTTATCATTTTCCTATGTGGCACCCAGCACTTCTGGAAAGGATCAGATTTTAACTTTTCAAAACTACATTTAAAACATATTTAACACTTCCAGTATTTAAATTTTGATCTTAGAAAGAGTACTTGGTTTTGCTTTTTTAATTTTTTTTATTTTAAAGAGAAAAAACAATAAAAACAGTACAGAATTTCAAAATGAGATGATAGGAAATTAACAGTGGTTATTATATTGCGTATGGTTATCTTCAAAGTAGTTGCTCAGATTACAAGATACAGGCATACAAAATTAATCAACAGTATAACTGTTTCTCTCAATGAACTAATAGAAATTAGTAGTTCACTTATCTTAGCTATCTTGTGTGTGTGTGTGTGTGTGTGTGTGTGTGTGTGTGTGTGTTTTAAAATTTAGATGGCTTTTACTTAAAGCTATTCTAAACCTTGTTGAGCAGGTTACTAAGATTCTTTCACAAATTGCCAGTTAAGACTGGGAGAGTCATGTTTTTTTAAGATGAAAATGAAAATCTTTAAGAACTTGAACAAAGGGGGTTTGTCTGACCCATGAGTGTGTGTGTTCTATGTTTTGCAGCCACCCTGAGACAGAGACAATTACAAAATTGTTAAGATCCAGTCCCTTTCTGTGACAGACTCAGTTTAAGTTCTAGCTAAGATTTTTCCTTTCCTTTTCTTTTTAATGCAACACACAAGCACAGACCACAATTCACCAACTTGTTATTATACTAACTAGTGAAATAAATAGACAACTTTGGGTACTTTACACAGTTAAGTTCTAGGGACTGGATTGTATCAATTTTCCAGGCATGCTTTGGATTTTAGATTATAAACATGGCTCAATGGAAAAATAAGAGTAGAACCAGGAGGGCTTTGCATCCTGGAATGTCAGTAATCATTTCAGTGTTTTTGGTTTTTTTTAAGTTCAAGGGAAATGTAGTAATGTCCTTTTTTTTCTCAAATAAGAAAATTTCATTTTCAATAGTTAAATGGTCTTCAAATGTTGAGGGCAGGGTATTCTTGCTATAAATGTTGTTGGTCAATGAAACCAGTGGAAAAGCCAGAGCCTTCTGAATTCTTGGAATTTAGGCCTGAAAACCAATATCCCAAATAAATGTGAAAAACTGAGTAGAGAATAGTTTGTGTTCTGCCAGCCCGTTTCTTCTCTTGTGAGGTGGGCAGGTGAAGGGAAAAGCAAGCACAAGCTTCCCTGGGGCTCCGCCTTCTCCCCCTGCTCTGGCTCCTGGAGAATGCAAGCTGCTCCAGGACGTCAGAAAGGAAAAGCCACGTCCTCACTGACCTGAGGTCCTTTTATTCAGGGCAAAGCCGAACTTGCCCCTTTTCATGGTGGCTTCCCATGCGTCTGTCCTGTTTTGTTACTAACACGCATGTCTGATAAATCTCAGGGACGTAGGAGCTCCAGAATTTTTTTCTTAGAATGGGACACAGATGGACAATCCAGTTACAAGTAGAGCACTAGGAAGTTTACCTCAAATACGTATTCTCAGAACCAATCCAAACTCATTGCTCACTGGGAATAGCTTCCGGCAGAGTAGAGGGTTAACAGGAGTAATGGACCTGGCTCCCATCCTTCCAAACAACCTGCAAAGCTGGGTCTAGTAAGGGGCATAAATTGTATCAACACTGGAATCTATAAACCAACAACTGGCTTATCAGGAGTGGGCATAAATTTGCCCATAATCAAAGTTTCTAGAAAATAAAAGTTGACCACCAGAAGCAATAAAATTCCTTATGTTAGCCATTTTAATGAAAGTTATTTTAAAGGCTATCATATTTCTGACTTCTTAAGCAACAGAGCAACAATTAACTCTGGGTGACGGTCAGATGAAATCTGTGACTCAGCTGCGTGAGATGTCAGCAAGGACACATGTCCACGAGGTGAAGAACAGTGCACACCTGCCATTTCCCTGACACATGGTGTTCCACACCAGCCACGGGGCAGCCGAAGGGGCCGAGCTGTCCCATAGCAGACCAGAGCTGGTGTCCTGGGACCTGGCCTACGCTTGGGACTCTGCGGTCACACAGAGAAGCATCTCATTCCCTGGGAGACAGCCCTGCCCTGAATGAGCAAACCACTCGACTTTCCCGGTCTTTGTGCCACCTGCCGTGGACTTTCTGTCTCCTGTGCCGAAAACTGCCTGTTGTCACTTCTACTCCATTCAGAATCCTAACCCGTCCTTGTGTCTGTCTGAGTGTTAAGTCCTGTGAGTCTGTCGACTGCCTTGAATCCACTATGCATGAATACTTCCAGTCATCCTGGTCCCTAGATTTTCTACATTATGTTATAAAATTGCACCAGTGATATATTAAATCACAACATCTACTAAAACAGCAGCCCCATTTTATACATAATAGCAGGCCCTATAGAATCTGGGCACAGTCCCAACAGTGACACCATCTTGGATAGAATAG
This sequence comes from Dinomys branickii, assembly GCA_004027595.1. Classification (NCBI taxonomy): domain Eukaryota; kingdom Metazoa; phylum Chordata; class Mammalia; order Rodentia; family Dinomyidae; genus Dinomys; species Dinomys branickii. The sequence goes on from PVLD010021814.1 coordinate 9,557, forward strand.
TCACATGTGCTCAGTGATAATTACTTTTTCTTTCTTTGTAAATCTGTGGTTTATCTTACAAATATAACATTGAAATACTGGAAGTGTAAGCAAAGTAAACATTAAGCAGAAGATAACTGCTCTAAGCTCTGTTTGGGACACATGCTAATAAGTGATTTCAAAAATTTAGTTTTTATGACTAAGGATACAGACCTTTAGACCTCTGGTGTCTAAAGGAGATTCTGGCCACAACTTGCTGCCTAACTTTTTTCTACCTGGCACGCAGTGGGGATGTGCTTTGGACAGTGGGCTCTGCAGCCTTAAACACAGGATTCTCAGAAGCAACTCTGAGGATACACCAAGGGGTGTCCCCAGAAGATAAGATGGACAGCAAAGCCTCCTGGAGCCTCATTCTAGGACAACATTTTGGAAGCTGAAATAAAGTTTCCCCTGGATGACTCTCCCACTCCTCATGGGCACCCAGGCTCTCGAAGGCAAGGGACTTCATCCACAATGTTACCACACTGGACCCTGTGATTTCTAAGATCCCTTGTCACACTGACACTCTGTGACTCTAAAAGTAGATCACCGATTCCAGAGCCTGCATGGAGGCCTCTAACATGACTCAGGTCTCGGTCTGTAGGGCCATTTTGTCTGTCCCCACATGGCTTCTTCTCCTGCAGCAGCTTCCCCATAGTCCTGCATGGGAAATGAGATGTGAGCCCAGTTCTGACAGGGGAAGAGGAAAGCATGTTGCCACAGTCATCTCTGAAGAATAGAATGTAGCCATTAGTCATAATTTACAAGTTTTAAATGCTCTAATTTTCTATAATTGGGGAAAACGATGGTGTTGGATAATCTGGCAAGAATAAAAATTAGAATTCTTATTAGCAAACATTAACAAAAGTCTACTGAAAACCATAATCATTGAGCAGGACAAGAAAACATCAAGTTCAACACCAACTCCAATGTCATACAGCCTCAGCCTCGTTATACACACAAACATATGACTGGGATCAAAGTTTGCAAATAGGATGACTTTATAAGGATGTATACCCGGTTCACTTCCACAAAGCCATATTCAGAATTAATAATTTGTAAGAAGTGAAACATAACTCTTTACTTCCATACCAATAGTATTTTCCTTGAAAGTATAACTCTTCAAAGTGACAAAGAGAGCATCTTCCTCAGAAATGCATAGTCATGGAAACCATCCTCGAGAGCACAGCATAACTTCGTAGAGGATAAAAATCTTTGAAATTCTTCTAACAAGCAGTCTGAGGGAGAAATTAAATGATTTCAGGAAATAACTGCATGCAAATAACATGTAAGCACCTCAAGAACCATCTACCCAAGGAAAAGTGTATTATTAGTTGTACAGTCATTTATAAGAATAATATTCAATTTTCATGGACTCAAAAGTCTTAGACTTTCAGTCACTTGATGTAGCAAGAAAGAGTAACACAGGCATGAACAGTAGTTACCTGGGAACTTCAGATGATCCTCACTCAGGAAGGTTACCGGACCTTCCCTGCTGATGTTGCCAGACCCCTGCACTGTCTATGGCAGGCTGGGAGGACATATATAGCACGAACTTAAAATGGCCTCCAGTGATTCATATGTTGGGAAGGTAATTGGATCACGAGGGTGTATAGCTTATTCGCTGTTGTGAGATAGGGTCTAGTCCAAAGAGGTGTCTTATTGGGTATAACAGTCAGGGTTTACTAGAGAAACATATAACGCAAGATATACCAATGTATAAGAAATTACAAGATTGGCTTACGATGGTCAGCCACAGAGTTGGGTGAGGAAGCGTGCAGAGGGTGTGTGCACACTGGAGACCGAAAGATTCAGTCCATGTCTGGAGCTCACTGCAGTGTCCATGCAAGTCCATATCAGGAGGCCAATGTGTCTGCAACAGAAGGCTGATGAATCTACACCGGAAGGCTGAAGGATTGGAGGTGTAAGCCAAACAGCCTGCACTGGAAGCCAGGAGATGACACCCCAGCTGAAGGTGAAGACTGAAGCTCCTCCAGAGAATGGAAGCTCCTCGGTCTTCCCTCGTTTCCTTTTTATATCATCTCGGCAGTGATCCACCCTGGGGTGGGTCCTCTGCACCCTGGGTGTAGAATTGCTGAGCCAGTTGCTGAGCCAGGTCGTTAAGGCCCCAGACTTCTCAAGTTGACACAATCAGCCACGATACTGGGGGTGTGGCCTAGGAGGAGACCTCTCCCTCTCCAGGCTCTCCCTGCTCTCCCTGCTTCCTGGCCTCCACGAGGCGAGCAGGCTGTCTGCCGTGATGCTTCTTTGGACCCAGCTGACCATGGACTGAAACATGAACGAACATGAACTGCTCCTTTAAGCTGTGGGTGTCAGGCACTGTGTCACACCCATAAGGAAGAGACTAAGACAAGGGAACAAAATAAAGATGGGCGTTTGGCATAGGTGGGAGTGCAGGATTCCTGCTCATGGAATGAACAGTGTCCTTGCCTCTGTTCTACCATGGGCATCACTCCTATTCCAAACAGAACCAGACCTGGCCTCGCTCGCCCTAGAATTCAGAGGGATGGAGACAGGAAAGATGCAGCCCACCTCAGAGGCTCTGGGGGGTGGGATGAATGTCATATTTGGTACACACAGTTGGGGAAGGCAGGAAAAGTTGGCAACTTCATATAAGAAATCCAGTGACGTTTGAAGCAGACTGTATCATCAGGCTCTCAGAACACCTCAAGCACACTTTCTCAGTGGAGTTTTACACAGACATTAAAATAATTACTACAAAACCTAGTGCATGAAGAAATTTTGATATTATGATACCAAAAAAGTAACTATTGCATTATGACAATAATGTAAAATATGGCAGCTTGAGCAATACACAGAAAAATACAGAGTGGAATTATGGGAGATTTTTCTTTTGAATACCTTAGTGCTTCTATAATATTTATACAATAGTATTTTTAAATCCTGCTGAAGTAGTCTTCAAAATGAGTAGATTTTGTAAGATTTAGTTTTTACTTGCTTTAATTAATTAAAGGTGTCCACTACTTTCTTCTTAGACTCGAGCACCACCAAATTCTTTATGTTGACTAGTCATTCAAATAAGAAAAAGTGTTAATTTGCAGAATGAAATGTCCAGGCCAAAATTTAGAAGTAGCCTGGACTCAGCCTAAGAATGTTTCATTTTGAAATAATTCCACCCAGATTTGACTCCCATCAAGGAAAAGGTGAGGTTCGCATGAATACTCATTCCAGTGGTATTAGCTGGAAGATCCCTGAAGAGGTAATTTACATAACATGATCAGACCTCAGAACAGCACAAAACTCCTGCAGACCTGGCTACATTCTGACACAGGTTGTGAGAAGAGCCACTTGAAAGCAAGAAAATCCAGCGCTGCACTGGCCACTCAGGAGCTGTTCCTGTCTGACTAATCCACGATTCTGCCCTGGAGGAATGAGTTGCCCTCAGAAGCACACGATGCCTCGGAAAAGATACCTCAGCCCCACATGAAGCCCTCACCCTGAGAAGACTTCCTGGGATGGCCCCCACCAGACAGCCAGCAGATCAGCGCTGAGCAGAGCTCTTGGGACCTAAGTGGAGACCCTGTCCATTTACATTTTTTCAGGAGCCTACACGCTGACCATGGGGATCTGGAGGAGGCTGAGCTCGTGCACACTGGCCAGGAACCAAGAGCTGTAAGTGCCGCCTTGGCCTGGAGGCTGCCTGGAGCTTGGGTGGCCAGGGCCTGAGTCTGCAGAGCCCAGAGGCTGCAGAGGGCCGCCTGACTCTGGGCAGCTTGGAGGCCAGGCGTGGGTGCCTTTGTGGCCCTGGGTTTTCCCAGGGCAGGACCAGCACTGGAGTCCGAGGCCTCTTGGTGTCCCTTCACTCTCCTCCATGAGGAGAGCAAAGCACCGGGGCTGTCCAGCTCCAGGTGATTTTCCAGCAAATGTTCCTCTATCCCTTCTCCGCTCCGTTTCCGGCTCCTGCTCCTCCGTCTACCACCACCTCACACAGCATCTTCAAGACGTCCTGGCTGACCCCGGCCTCCGCCAGGCTTGAGATACTGATCAAGAGGCAGGCTGGCCTGACGGACAGACACAGGCTGCCCCGGGCACGGGCCCTTCGTTGTTAGAACTGCTCCACGGGCCTGTGATAGGATCCGCTGGAATGGAACAACTGAAGGGCCAGGCTGCAAGGGCCTGTTTACCTGCTTTGGGGAGCTCCGGTGTTCTTGGGCTTCGTGCTGCATGTGTAATTACTCTCCAGCTTCGGCTGCTCCCAACACCCTCCTATGCCAAGGCCATTCCCGCGTCATGCCTGCCATTGTTTTAAATGACCCCATTTGTTTGCCTTTGTCCTATGTCCCTGAAACACGCACATGTGCATGCTCGTCTGACCACGGACAGCTTCACCTCTGAGTCTCTGGCACCCAAGGCCTGTTTGTGCGCCCAGCGTATCACAGCCGCTCAGTAACACAGTGAGTGAATGAGTGATGCCAGCCAGTTTGATGACCCTTTCGTAGTCTTCATACTGACCTTCATCACTTATCTGTATGGTACCAGGTCCCGTACTTTTCAACCACTGTCTCTTTCCTTATGTTCTTGCTGATCCTACTGCTACTCATCTTCACACTGCATCTTCCTTTCGGTTCTTCCTTTGGACTTCTTTTCTTTTTGCATTCTTCTTCAGGGTGCCATTTGTTATCAGCTTCAGCTATCGCTTCTGAGGAGTCCTCAAGTTCACGGCTCTCCCACTGAAAGCTTCTAACGATTGTGCTTATTGTTCAAATATTTTCTCATTCCCTGCAGTCGGCAGACTTTCCAGTCTCTATACAGCGATTCCATCATTACACACGCCGTATTTGATCGCTTCTTCTCCATGTCACTCATTGGCTTCCATATCCGGTTAGCAAACTCTCTGCTTTCTTGTCTTGCAAAATCTCAGTCCCCTCTACACTGTCCAAGTTCTGCAATCTCCTCAGTGAAGGGTTCACACTGAAACAGCCTACTTGAGACTCCCAGTCTACTTTACAGAGAACCGTGACAGGAAGAGACCACGAGGCCACCCAGCTGAGAAGGAAAGGAGAGCCAGCCTGCTGGCTTGGCCTGGCCACCGCAGCATAGATAGTGAGGCCCTCGTCGGGAGGAGGGCCTCTTTCTGCAGTTCTCGGGAAACAGGACCTGCGTCAACACTGCTTGCAGACAAAGAGCAAGGGGGTAAGAAAGAAGAGAACTAAGAGCGATGAGGAAAGGACACTGGCGACAGCCCCTTCGTGCCTTCCCATTGTGGCTTCAGACTGGCCCCAAAAGCCATGTCTTGAGCGAATCCTCCATGCCATTCTCCTTGCTCTGTGTCCCTGCTGGGCCTGATGTCCCTGCTGTGCTGCCCCCCACCCCAGGGAGCCAGACACTGTCACAATCCTGCATCTTTCATTAAATTATAAGCCATGGTGACAACCAACAACGAAGGAAGATTCATCTTGTCCCTAGTGGGAAAAGGATCATATTTTATGATCCAGACATGACTGAGGGGGAAAATAATTTGGAATGCATCGATAAATAGCAGCAGTTTCTCTCTCTAGTGTCTCTCAAGAGAATTTTGTTCCTGCTGTGGAAAACAGGGTCATCCAGAGCCTCTTAGATTCTCTGCCTGGCAGGAAGGGTGCAGCACAGGCTGCGGTCAGCACCACTTCCCTTGGCAGGCAGGGGTGCTGCTCAGAGCCTGCTGGCCCCAGGGTGGCCTGCAGCAAGGAGGCCGCATGTCTGCCGGTGTGGGGAAATTGGCCTTTGGTGCTCAGGAAACTGAGTGTTCCCTTCCTTGACCCTCCGGCCTTCGTGGTCTAATTTGAGTGAGGGAAGATGCTCCCTGAATCACTTAGAACCTGAGAAGGGCAGCCGTTCAAGTTTATTATGAGTCCTATTAAGGAGGTGTTTCCCATTACAGTCACACCTCGGGCCTCCTCCAGCACTCGTCTCAGAGTTCATAACCGACAAGTACCGAATGGATTTTCCCATGAGAAACGTTATCCAAAATAACTCACGAAAGTTCCCCCGGAAGGCTCATACTTTGCTGGCCTGACATCAGCCTCTCGTGGGGCAAATACAAGCGCTTCGGGCTTGACGGTGCTGCGCCGAAGCTTTCTGCAGCCCATAATTAGCACTAACAGTGCACACAAGTGCAAGATGGTGACGGGAATGGTGGGGGCGCTGCGCCGTCCCCAGCTACACTTTCCTCACTGAATGCGGCAAGCGCCAGGTGGGGCGCCCCGGGAGTCACTGCTTTGTCCTCCACCTCTTTATATGTCCCCGTGTTTAGATCCCACATGTGAGTAAGACCACATGGTACTTTCTTTCTGTGCCTGGCCTGTCTCGCTGGGGATGCTATTCTCCAGGCTTGTCCACCTTGGGGCAGATGGCGAGCTTCACTCTTTCTGAGGGCAAATGACTCTCCGTTGTGTGTATTTAGACACTGTTTCGTATTAGTTTGTCCACTGCTGGGCGCGTATGTTTTTCCCACACCTTGGCTGTGGTGAAAGTGCCACAGGGCACAGGGTGCGGGTGTCTGCACAGGGTGCAGATGTGACCTCCTCGCCCCCTACCCCCAGGGATGTGACCAGAAGAGCCGGTGGGGTCATGCGGCGGCTCTGCTTTTCACTTTCTTTGGGAACCTCCGTAATGGCCGCCATCGGCCTTCTGCCTTCACTCCCCCATGGCTGCGTGACCCTCAGGCCCCACCCTCCCCTCGGCAGTGACAGCCGCCCCCTCCTCTCCGCCTTTCATCATCACCAATATTGTTTGCATTTTGATAACAGTAAGATCCTCTTTGAGCCGAGCTGAGGGGCTGCCTCCTCGAGCCACTTGTTTGCCAACTGCTGCCTCAAAGGGAAGAGTCTGTTCTGCCAGATACAAGCACCGGTTGACGCTAGCGTTAGAGACACAGCCACTGGCTGCCATGGAAGCCGGGGGCCCAGAACCCAGCCTGTGACAGCAAGGCAACACACACCTCCTGTTCCATGTCCTTCCCTGCAGTGGGCAGAGCCAGGAGGACAAGGCAGCTGCACAGGCCAGTGCTTAGCTTTCCGAGGTGCTCAGTGTGTGCGCAAATGCCTAAGCAGGGCTGCAAAAGGCTGGAAAAGTTTTAACAGTTACATTTAACAAGTTGCTGCTTTTAACAAGTTGCTGTTTCATGTATATAAAACACAAAATAGTTACAAAACTGGGACCCAGGTTAAGTCGGGTGAAGTGTGTCGCTTCCCTCACCTTGGGTGAGGGGTGGGGCTCCAGACAGGCACTCATTCCCACGGGAGACCTCAGTCCTCGAGGTCTCCTTGCTTCCCGTGCAGGGTGCGGCCTGCTGCCCCCGAGGTTGGCCACCAGGTTCTTTCCTTAACGACAAGCCCAGCACAGCACCTGCTCCCACGTACTACGAAATCATAAAGGAGGCAAAGAGACAATTCTCAAGCAACCAGAGGAATTTCAGGATGTAAGCTGGGGCTGTGGTACTGTTCAATACTGCAGGAGTCATCTGCACTTAGTTCCCTGGTTACTGCTGAGAGGAGCTGTCTCTCCAGACCTTAGGGACCCCGAGGCTGTTCTAGGCAGATGTGGGGCCACAGAACGGCGGGACACAGAGTGCAGCCCAGCGGGAGAGGCCGGGCCCCACTGCGGGCAGCAGCCAGGAACAGAGCAGCAGGGTGGTCCCCATGCAAGGGGCCCTGGGTGCAGCAGGGCAACCTGGGCTGGTGTCAAGGAAACTGAGGCTGGGGGGCTGTTCTGCAATGTGAGGGACATTTTCCATGTTTTGTGCTTCATTCAAACGCTCCTGGCCAGCCATGGTGTTTCTACGTACTAGAGAGCTGGGGTGGGTAGCAAGGGGATGCCCACGAATGTTCAGCAGAACAAAGAGCTGGCAGGGGCCAACTCCTCTGTCCGCGGTGTCTGGGTACCGGCAGCCAGAAGGCTGTGTTGGCTTTTGGGGACTGACGGGCACCCTCAGCCCTGAGGGCACGTGAAAGAGGTAGAGCAGGCACAGCCCGCGCAGCACACGCACGCACGCACCATGCACACACAGGCACACATGTGTACACACACACACACATGCTCACCACACACGTGCACCCATCGAGGCCCAGACATGGACAGACTCCTGCTGGAGGCCCCTGCAGAAGCAGCAAGATGGAGGCAGCTGCGCTCCAGGTCTTGAGCGCCTGCGCTTTTTTTTCTGAATCGGATTGGTACGTTTTAGATACATGCAGTGATCACGTTCACCATAGGGGATTTGTACCAGTACACGACACATCTTGTTGCTTTTCTTCCCCCTCCCACTCCCCTCCCCTCAACCCCTTTTCCTCCCCATTTACAAAAGTTTTGTTTCCACTTTTTTCTCATTCTTTTTTTACTTTTCCCTTCCTTCCTTCCTTCCCCCCCTCTCCCCTCTCTTGTGGGTTTGGTTTGAAACAGACTTTCAATAACATGGAAGTGTCTGTGAGTTGTTGTCTTGTTTTTCTTTTCCCAACTAGGATCACCAGCTTTCGTTTAAAAATCTAACTCCAAACTTTGATTTTTATAGAGAAATGCAACGAATTAATGAAGAAATAAAACTCTTAAGACAGCAACAGGAACGAATAAACAAGGAGGTTGATAGGTTTGTTTCTTATTTGATTTGGTAGTGCTTAAAAACACTGTTAAACGTGTTACACAAACAGTGGGTTTATTATGTCAAAACACATCCTCTAGACCATCTGTAAAGAGGGTTTCTATTAACAGTTCACCCAGGGTTATACCTTCCATTTTTTAATCCAAAACATCACCTACCCTAATTTAATTAGCTGCTGAGCATTATTATTATCTAATTTTACTCCTCCAGCCACGAGACTTAAGCTCAAGGCCTTTGAGAAGTAAACCCATAACCATGCCTGCCCAAGAAAGATGTAAACTAGAGAAACAACCCACTCAACTGCCTCCCTTGGGCTATGTCCACACAGCTCCTTGCAGGCCACCTCCCTGATACTCCAAACATTTGTCCCCAGGAACACTGGGCTCGTATAATCATTTATTTTATAAATTGGACTATTAAAAGGGAAACTGTAAAGCACCGAGACTCACTCACCTCCCGCACTTCCACGTGGGGAGAGCAGGCACCCCCCACCCCCAGGGACAGGGCTGGGCCAGCCACAGGCCACACCCCCGACAACTCTGGGATCTTACCAGGCACCACATGGCATGTGAGGAAGGCCCACCCAGCACTTCAGAATCTTACCTCACCCTGCAACTCAAGCCTTATCACCCTACCCTATATCATAAGGTCCGATGCCAGTTTCCAACACCCCGGTCCCCCTAGGCCAAGGTTTCCCACCACTGAGCATGTGCTCAAGACCGCAGGGAGTGCTCCTGTCTCCCGGGGCTCTCGGTGGCACACAGTGGCATGAAGGCACGTGCTCACCCAACACACAAACCCTAGGCAGCTGTGGAATGATAGGCCCTGCATGTTAGCTCCCTCGGAGGGGACGGGCAGTGATTGCGACAGTACCACAGGGCTTTGTGGGCACCCTGAAACCCTGCATATACATGTGAGAAGGGGGAGTGTGACCCACATCTCTGAAAACCATGATTGACAGGGGGCCCCTAAAAGAGCGAGTTGGAAAAGGGGTTGATTTTAACAAGATGAGCTGAAGCTGAAGCTGAGCAGTGTGTGGGCCTCCAGGAGACTGGAAGAGGCGCTGCTGAGAAAGGACAGCAGGCTGCTGACGAGTGGGCTTAGCCAGAGAGGCTAGAAAGCCTAGCAGAAAGGCAACGGGCACCGGCTCCTGTCAGGCACAGAGCACTGAGTCCTCGCGTGGGCGCCTCAGGGCGTCCAGGCTAAATGCTGAGGAAATGCAGAGGGCCATGGCAGGGCTGCGCTCACCCAGGCTTCCGCCTCAGCGAGGGCCATGTGGCCTTGCCAGAAAATTGTTCTCTCCACAGCTTCCCAGAAGAGTAGTTGTCAGCCTTTCCCTTAAAAGCCACAGTTGAGACCCACAGCGTGGTGCACCCCCTTCCGGCTTTCCTTCCCTGGTCCCTGTGTCTCTCCCCAGGGCTGCACCCCGTCCCAAGCCCTCCTGCCGCCTTGCCTGGCCTCCCACCCACCCCTCAGCCTAAGACCTCCGGAAAGGCTCCTGCTGCCCCTGGATCCAACTCCTTCATGGACATGTCTTGGTTGAAGATGTGGACAGGAACCAGAACAGATCCCCAGACCCCTCACCTGGATGTGCTCGGCCCAGCAGGGGCGCCCGCCCTGAATGAGCCTCCTCCCCCAGCTCCTCTTCCTCCCTTCCCCCCGCCTTCCCCTTGCTGGTCTTGTCTTCTCACTCCTCAGCGTCCACGCCCGGCCTCGTGAGTGGGATCCGTTAAACTGATGCTTCAGTGTGGACCATGTGGCCAAAGAGGGCGCCCCACCGTTGGGCTGGGGCCACAGTGGGCGGAGCTCAGTTCCTGAGTTTACATCGCCCACTTGCAGCTGTATGAATGACCGAGCCTGCTCGTGATAAAATAGGAAAAAAGTAGTTCCTACACCTTGTAAGGGTAACTGAATTAATATTTATACTGTTAGCAAGTGCACTGCATGTTAAACTCTTCGTAAATATTACTCAATGATACAAGGACAATGTGTTTGATTACCAATTTTCTTTTTCCGTGGTTAGACTCCAAATAAAGGCTACCAGAAAACCTTTTGAAGCTGCGAATGAGTTTGAGAAGTTCCTGCATAAACTGGTATGTGTCCTCCCTGAAAACTGAGAATTCTCTCCCTAGCTTCTCACATACCCCTGACAATATTTCATCAGTAACATGTGGTCTCACCCAGGTTCGTGCCTGCACATTTAAGGTAATCTCTGCTTTGCATCTTTTGTGACAACTTCATGCTCACCTGCTCCACTCCTTGGCTCCTGGCCAGCGACAACTTATGCAACTGAGGACCTCAGATGTGCAGTCTGAACGGCAAACGAGTAGAAAATGACAGATGACTGAACTTGTATTTCCCCTCCCACAGAAATTCAGCAGAGGGATGTTGGGGGGGCAGCCGGGCTGGGGAGCGGTCACTGCCCCCGGGGAACAGCAGCACAGGGCAGAGTGTGACAAGGTCCCAAGCAGGACTCAGAGTGAGAAGCAAAGAAAAGAGGGGCGGCTCTTCCCGCTTCTCCTCGCTCCTGCTGGCTCCCAGGCAGGCCTCTTAGTCCCGAAAGCCTCTTGCCTTCCACAGGTAAAGAGCTGGGACAGGGCAGAGGACAGCCGGCCAGCAGGTAGACAGTGTGATGTCAGATGTAGAGCCGTCCCTTTGCTGGTACAGGTTAAAGCTGGGCCGCATCGAATTCCTACATGGGCCAGGAAGTGACAGAACTGACGAAGCCCCAGTTTTCTGCTCAGTAGACTATTCTTGACCCCCACAAAAAAGGGCTTTCTCCCACTGTCCTTGGTCCACCTGGACACAGATACTAAAGGTGAGAATGCGCCGCAGTGCGCATGTGCTCGCAAACCTTGAGTGCTGAGTGCCGAGCGCTCAGTGCTGCACCGCAGGGTCTGAGGCCCAGGGACCTGCTGGGGCTATGAAACAGCAGTGCGTGCCCACGGCCAGGCCCACAGGGCGGGAGGCCACCTCAGCTCTCACTGGTGGCTGTGCAGCAGCACTGCAGGCCACAGCGCCGTCGCAATCCCTAAAGATCTCTGGACGAGCCCCGAGTGCCGTGAACACCGCAGGCCACACTGAATGCGCCTGCAAGCAAACAGGCCCGGGCAGTGCCCTCCTGTAAACCAGGTCTGAATGCTGCTGGACTTCCACCACGGGCTCCAGCCGGCCAGGTCGGAGTCGGTGCTCTGCAGCGCAGCAGGCCTCCCCTCCGCGGGCCCTCTGCAGAGCCGGCTGCGGGCCGGGGGTCCCCTGCCTTCCAAACTACTCGCCCTCCAGGGCTCCGCTGAGGCCCCACTTGCTGCAGGAAGCTTTCTTCAGCGGAGCCAGCCCTGTCCTTTCAGACCCTTTTGATGTCTCTCATAGTTCCCAGGAACAGCAGGTCTGAAACATTGTTCCTTCTAAGTCAGAAACCAAAACGAGCAGAGCAGAGCCCTAGTTTAAAATGTCTGGGGGTGGAGCCCAGGGCCAGCGCGCAGGCCGGGCAAGGGCCCCACCCCAAGCCACACCCCAGCCTTCTGCTTCAGTTTGAGACACGGTCTCAACCCATTCACCAGCTGGGCCTTGAACACGCAAGCCCCCTGCATCAGCCTCCCAAGTTCCCGAGACTACAGGAGCGTAGTCGCAAATGCTAGGTCACTTATTGGTACACGCGGAAAAGGAATCCGGGGGGGGGGGGGGCAAGGACCAGATGAAGGAACAGGGCAGCAGTAGGCGCCATTTTTGTAACACTGCAGGCGTCTCTAAGGAATTCTACGCCAGCTACAAATCCTTTCAGAAAATGGCACAGTACTAAAAAGCAAAGGATTATAAATGTAAATAATTCAGGTCTTGGATTACTGGGTTTAAAGACTGAAAATACTTTCAATAAGCTGGTCTCACACTGTCTCAGGTGTCGGCCGTTGTGCTAGGAATGAAAGCACAGCAGAAGTTTGTTGAGATGAGATTTTCAGCTTCCTGTAATATTTCGACTATTGTTCTTTATGAAATATTACAACTGCCTTTGCCTGGGCCTCTCTGAAACTGAGGTTTAGAGGATGAGCCCAATCTGAGTTGCACGTCAATGAGTGAACACAGTCACAGAAAACTGTAATAATTTTCTAGATGATTCAAATCACAAACCCATTGCTGTCTCTGTTACCTGGGTATTTCGGCCAAACACTAACATGGTTTGGGCTAAACCATCATGTAACTGAGGAAGGGCTTCCTGTAGCCTGTCCCCAGGAGAAAACCATTCACTCAGCACCACCACGTGGCCGACCTCTTTGCCCATTCTTGACAAGTGCACGTAGGTGCCCACCAACACCAATACCAAGATGCATCCACGTCACACTTTTCACAGCCACATTTGGTCATGCACTTGCACACTGGCCTTACACCAGTCCCCATACACAAACGAGCCTTGCCACACACAGAAAGGGAGTGTGGAGTGTGGGTTCCCAGAACAGGACTGGAGAGGCATTTGGGGAATGGTAGGATAGAATGGGGAAAAATTCAGTTCCATCAACAAATCAAATTTTCTGAACTGTGATCACATTAATTCCTTGTGTCTCTGTTAAGTGATAGATCCAAAAGAATGTTAAAATGGTATCAGATGTTGTTTTTAAAAGCTTTTTTCCTAAATCTATCCTTTAAAAGGTGGTTCTCACCATCTTGCTAATTGAGGAATCTCATGTTTAAGCATCTGATAACAAAGGAAACCTATGAGTCCGTAATCATGTATTGTTCTCATAGCACCCCAAGGCTCAGACACACAGAGAATTCACAGCAGCAACACTGTCAGCAGCCACAGAGGACTGCAAGTCAGAGGAGGAAGGACAGGAAGGGAAACCAAAGGCCAGCTCCGTTCAGAACAGCGTGCCTGACTCGGCTATGTCCTTTTAATTGTGGCAGTAATGTTTAATTCAGGTCCAATCTATGTATTAGTGTGTTTTACCATTCATCTTAAAATCCCAAACCAATAAATCTTAGTAAATCATCTGTCCAAGCTTAACCTTGCTCATGTTGGTTAAAAAAGAAATACTCTAAGATGGAAAAAATAATCATTATAAAGCATAGAGGGCTTTCAACCGTTTTTGGAAATGCATCTTGATAATAGCAACCATTCATCATAATATAAAACAGAGAGGATTAATTTACTGCGGCATAGGAAGTCCTGCCAGTCCCTAAATGCCCTGAATAGTTTCTCGGAGATTTTTGACATTGTTCAGGCCTCCAGGAAGACCAGAGCCCCATCTCCAGGCTTGGTTGCAAACAGGCTGTGCTGCCCGGGCACTGCACCACGCCCACTCTCCTGGTAGTAGGTTTCATGCACACGGGCCAGGAAGCCAGGCAGCACGTCCGCTGGCACCAGGGACACTGTGCAGCCACCCCAGCCCGCACCGGTGAGCCGCGAGCCCTGCGCTCCAGACCTCCTGCAAAGAGAAAGGAAGAGATCAACTCAGATGACAGCGAGAGTGGCTGCTCAATGCTCAGAACACACAGCCTGTTGTAATTGAGACAGTGTGGGGGCTTGGGGTACTGTGGACAGGTTAGGGCATTAACAAGTGTGTGCTGATCAGAATGTGAGTTTGAACTTCTTCGGTGCATCTCATGCTAGTCCCCAGTTCAGATTCCAAGTCATAATGGCCAGCAGCAGCTCTGTGTCATGGGCCCTGGCAAAACTCCACGGCACCTCAAGTCCCCAGCACAGCCCCTGGAGGACCTGTGTACCAGCCAGCAGGGGCTGGGCCATGGGCACAGCTGACATCGGGGAGCCAAGGTCACAGTCACCTGGGCACTGCCTGGCATGCATGCGTTTCCTTGGGCCGCACGGCTGCATCTGCAGGCTTCGCTGGGTCACACAGAGGAGCCAGGTGCGGGGCTGGGTGTAGCCAGCCATACTGCGCTTGCCCAGCAATCGTGGGGCCATGGGTTGGCCTAGATCCGCTCTGAATAACCTGCTCAGCACACAACTTGTTATAAACTCTAGGTCAGTGGGTTGGCTTAAGCCCTAGGGGAAAATTATGCAGACCTTCCCTGAACCTTTTTGAAGTGATTGACAACTGACTCAGTTTGCCATGGGGAGAGGTGTCTGATGATGGGTGGAAATCATTTCAGTCACCATCAGCCAGGCACAGTTTCAAACCTAAGGGCCGATCCGAGTGAAAGGCCCTACCCAGCGTGCCAGGACCACTCAGTTTAAAAGGTGCGATTTGCCTCAGTAACAGAAGTTAACGTACACTTCCAAGTACCTCCTCTGAACAGCCAAATTAGCAGATTAAAAACTGCGTAATTGATTTAGTATAGTTTTGTTCCTTTTTTCCACTGAAATGAGCTGTTTTTCTTCCTGGAAAATATAATAGAACATTCCCCCTGCCCTAGGACTCTTTCACCCCTCTGTGATGTTCTCAGTGCCTTTTTTCATCATCTGTCTTATTTATGAAAATAGATCCTTTATAAAGAAAGAAAAACAAATCTTACAAGGAAAGAAAGATTCAGAATCTCTTCCTGTCCCTCAAACATTCTGCTCAGTAGCTGAGCTGAGCCCAAATTCCTGTCATCCATACTGAAAAGCTCTGACCCTGGAATTCTGGAATTATTCTGAGTTCTTAGCCTGGCAGAGGGTTTGTTTAAGTTTGTTGATTGAAGAAAAAAAGTTGTTCTATGTAGTCACATCAAAAACTATCTCCCATTGTGGAAAATGCATCGAGAAACTGAGATGTCCCTGAATCATCTTTAAAAGACCCTAAAATCTAGGCATCAAGGGCAGCTGTAACTTGGTCTGGAGAAGGACAAGACATCCCCTTGGTTCCCTTAAATGCTGGCTGTGCCATTTTCCAGATGAAGCTTACCCAGCTTTTGCTGGTCTTTGGTGACTTCTAGTCAAGCTGTCTTACACTCTGTCATTCGATCAATTTTTGAAGGCTGTGGTTTCAAAACTGAACCTATAGCAAATGGTGGGCATTGTTTCTAGTCTGGCTGTAGTGCCCGTAGCAATCAGGTCCCAAAGACTGATTTTCCCCAGAGCCCTCCAGTTGCCAGGGAGCCGAAGCCAGAAGTCTTTCTGGGTAAAGATTGGCTCCGTCCCCCACTGCCTGCTGCAGGGGAAAGTGGACTCGACACATCGGCCGCATGGTCCACACTCCCGGGAGCTCAAATCCCCATATGCAGCCCATGCACTGTGGTCCCAAACCTGTGGCCGCCTGGGCCACACACACACACACACACACATACACACACACACGCAGAAACTCCCAAGAGGTGGAAAGTTGACAGGTTCAGCCCTGCCTGTGTCAGGAAAGTAGCACAGGTGATACTGGTGTGTGCCAAATTTGCCGTGCCTGAAATTTGCTCTGGGTGAAGGGTAAGATGTTAGAAATACACCTCCTGAGCCATGTTGCATCAGAGAGACAGTGCGAGCGTTACACAAGCTGCCCTGAAGTCCTGAACACCATGCGTAAGATTGTGCCTCGGTTGGCAGCGAGGTGCGAGGATGTGGCTGCAGGGACAGGAGCAGCCTCTGCCTTATGCAGTCAGGGTGGATGAAGGACAAAAGCCATCAGGAGCTCCCTTTGGTCCTTTGCCACCAAGGTAAGTATTCAGGAACTAACTGTCTGAGCACAGAGAGAGAAAGAGAGGGAGGGAGGGAGGGAGAGAGAGATTCTGTCAAACAGGCTGTGCTGCCCGGGCACTGCGCCGCGCCTACTCTCCTGGTAGTAGGTTTGTGCCTCCTGGCAGTAGAAAGGAGAGGGAAGAGACCCAGAAAGACCCCGGTGCGCAACATACCAGGAAGAGGGCGGGGAAGAGTCACGCCCTCCGTTTCAGTGCAATTTCATCTATTTCAAGATATCGTAGGAATGGTATTAAATCGCTCCAAGAAGCTCTGCATTTAGGGACAGGTCAGATCTCTCTCTCTGCTCCAGCCCTGACAATTCCAGGCCTCTGGTTCTAACAGCTGGTGGACAATTATGTTTGTTTTAAAATGTAAAAATATATGTTATATAGAAATATAAGCCGGGGGTAGTGTTTGCTTCACCTGAAGACTTCCGGTATTCTCTGGAAACTGGCGAGAATCTCAGGAAACAGCTTCTGGGACAGTTCCTACAGCTTCCATGGTCAGGACAGAAGCATCACGTTCAGATTGTGGGGATTCTAGATACTACAGCACCCAAACATTGTTCCAACCGGAAAGAATAAGAAAAGCCACTTCCAGGTCCACTGTAGGAGTGGAAGCCACCAAGGCCGCTGCTGTCGCTGAACCTCCGCAAGGGGGACCCATGGAGTGGCCCCGGGGATGGGACGGTCCCTCGGCCCCTCAGTCCCTCTTTCTCGCCGAGGGAGCAGAGTGGCACTTCCGGCACAGGGAAGAGCACAGCTGTGGACTGCCTCATCCTTCCCCAGGACCTTGTCAGGAGAAGGGGCCCAGGAGAACGGAGCCCAGAGAAGCCAGGGAAGAAGACAGCCAACTGGTTTCTGCACCCATAGCTGGCCCATTAAAACTGTTACTTGTCTTAACAGCTTGGGCAGTAATACAGTGATGTATCTCCTCTGATTTCAACAGGTGTCAAAACAGAAGTAAAAAGCACTCACTATTTTTACTTAAGTAAATTTCAGGGAACCGGTAACAAGTGAGTTGTCTCACATCTAACTGATTTGGTTTCAAAATTTTCTGTGATCCTCAGTAAATCTTGGAAATTCAGTCATTTCTTTAAACTCACTTTTTGTTCATTTGAGAGACTTTATAATTGAGCAAACATCAGTTTTTCCCTCATTATTTTGTTTCACATAAAATTTTAGCGATAATTTAATTTATCCAGAAAACAAAAACAAGCAGCCCAACTACGAAAGTAGGTTCCTTCTTGAGTCCTGGTCCTTGAAGGGATTCTAAACTGCTTTTTGCTCGCAGAGCAGCCAGGTCATCTCCTCATCCCCTCTGCTCTTCTCGGTCTGCTGCCTTGGGCATTCCAGGCTTTTGGGTCCTTTGTCCCCTCATTCACAGGGTTTTCCTTCCAGACAAATAGCTTCCAAGAACGCTTTGGAGCCAACCGGAAGCTCAAGATGCCTCCATGGAGAAGGGAGGCGGCAAGTGGCTTTGGGCCGAGCTCCTCCTCAGGCCCACGTCACTGTCCTCCTCGGGCTGCTGTCTCCCAAGGTGACCAACCTGCTCCACTGCCTGGCCCGGGGCGCACCTTCTCCCTTGCGTCCATGTCTCTCAGTGTGGGAGGCAGATCTGGGGTGGTGGTGTTCCTGAACAAAACAACACCACACCAGGGGTGGGGGTCGCACACCTGGTCACACACATCAGGCCAGACTAGGGTGCCGCCAGCAGGCTGAGCCCCTCCTCCCGCCACCAGGAGATGCTCCTTCTCCCTGCGGTCCTCACAGCCTTCTCACTTTTCACACATCCACATAAAAGGCAGCACCACTGCTCTGGACCAGGGAGATGAGACCTCAGCTTCCGGTAGCCCACGGCTGCCCATGGGAAAGCCACACAGGAGGAAGGCCTCGCCGTGCTCTCTGCCCTCCAGGCTGCGGTCCTGAGCATCCTGGGCAGGGCTGTATCACATGGGCCAGCACCACCAACCAACCAGAGCACTGCAGGTATTATGGGCTGCCTGGGGGACCCCAAAGGAAACGTGAACAATGTGTGAAACTTAACAATCAGGGAACTTTTCTGGCCAACACTTGTAACTTGCCAGAAGAGAACTTTTCAGCAGGCGAAACTGCTATCTGGTGATGGGCTAGGTACAAATTCACTGTGAGACTTAGCCACTGGCTTCCCAAACAAAACCACCATGGGAAGAGGGACAGAGCACCTTACACTGGACACCTCCGGGCTTTTTTCTGAAAATCAGTACTGCAGGTAAAGATGGTCGAGTCAGAAGCACTTCAGCTGCCATCACGAAAGGACTTCCCCCAACAAAGAGGACTTAAAAATAAACACAAGGGGTCCGCAGACCCCCTCAAAGCAGTCACAGAATCTCCACTAGATGCACATCTTCTGAAGGCGTAGACCTGCGTGCACTAGGACAGAACACACTGGAGGTCCCAGAGCTCAGCACGCAGAGAGGCAGAGCTGGGCTCCATGCCCCAGTGCCAGCCCGGCCCATGCGCCCACCATGCCGTGGCCCCTGGCCAGCTGGGTTTGCAGCACACCCAGTGTCCAAGCGCTGCATACGATGACAGTGGAGGCCTCCAATGCCAAGCCTCGGGGCCAGGAGAGACAGCGGGCACCGAGTGTGGCCCCACTGCAATACGGGTGGAGGACAGGAGCAGCAAGGCTGGGCTGGAGCCAGCTTCCCACCCGCTCATCCCAAACCGGAGTCCTTCGCCCCTCCCCTGCTCTAAGATCTTACAGGGTAGGATGCTTCTGCCCCAGATCAGGAAGAAGGGCTGCCAAAGACATGGCTTCCAGAGAAACATCCATGCACCAAACATGGGAGCACCCAACTATATAGAACAAATTTTAACAGACATGAAAAATGGAATAAGCAGCAACACAATCATAACAGGGGACTTTAATACCCCATTGTCACAAAGAGATAGATCAACTAGACAAAAAATTAGCAAAGAAATAATACAACTAAACCAAACTTGTGAACAAATGGATTTAGTAGACCTGTACAGAGTGTTCCACCCAATAGCATCAGAATACATATTCTTCTCAGCTGCACATAGGACATTCTCTAAAATAGAGCATATACTAGCACACTGAACAGGCTTAAAGAAATGCAAAGGAGTTGAAATGATCTCATGCATACTATCTGACCATAGTGCAGTGAAATTGGAAATTAATGACAAAGAAAATTGCAAGAACTCCAAAAACACATGGAAATTAAACAGCACCCTCCTGAACAATCAACAGATCACAGATGAAATCAAAGAAGAAATTAAACACTATATACAATCAAATGAAAATGTAGATACAACTTACAGGAACATGTGGAATGCAATGAAAGCAGTCCTCAGAGGGAAATTTATAGCTGTGAATTCCCACCTCAGGAAAACAGAATGAGTACAAATAAACAATCTTATGCTGTACCTCAAGCTTCTGGAAAAAAAGCACTAATCAAACCCAAGGCCCAGAGAAGGCAGGAAATTATAAAGCTCAGGGCAGAAATTAATGCAATGGAGACTAAAAAAAATACAAAAAATTAATGAATCCAAACTTTGATTCTTTGAAAAAATAAATAAAATTGATAAATGCCTAGCCAATCTTATCAAAAAAAGGAGAGAAAAACCTGAAATACATGCAATAAGGAATGACAGAGATGAAATCACTACAAATCCTGTAGAAATTTAGAAGATCATCAGTACCTACTTTGAAAATCTTTACTGTCACAGGATGGAAAACACAGAGGAAATGGACAGGTTTCTAGATACATATGGACTACCAAAGATGAATGAAGAAGATATAAAAATCCTGAATAACTCTATACCAGAAAGCAAAATTGAAAATGTAATAAAAAACTTGCCAATGAAGAAAAGCCCTAGTCCTGATAGATTCACAGCTGAATTCTACAAGAAATTTATAGATGATTCAACATCACTTCTCAAACTCTTTAAGGAAATTGAAAAGGAAGGAATTCTCCCCAACTCATTCCTGGAAGCAAGTATCATCATGATACCAAAACCAGAAAAAGATCCAACCAAAAAAGAGAACTACAGGCCAATCTCCCTAACGAATATAGATGCAAAAATTCTCAATAAAATACTAGCAAACAGAATACAACAGATCATCAAGAAGATTATACACCATGACCAAGTGGGATCCATCCCAGGAATGCAGGAATGGTTTAATATATGCAAATCAATTAATTTAATACACCATGTCAATAGAGCCAAAGACAAAAATCACATGATCATCTCAATTACTGCAGAAAAAACTTTTGATAAAGTCCAACACTTATTCATGATAAAAACCTCACAGAAAATTGGCATAGATGGTCTTTACCTCAGTCTGATAAAATCCATCTATGACAAGAGCCATCATCATACTAAATGGTCAAAAACTCAAAGCTTTCACTTTAAAATCAGGAACAAGAGAAGGATATCCACTGTCACCACTCTTATTCAATATAGTTCTGGAAATATTAGCTAGAGCAATTAGACAAGAGAGAGAAATAAGAATAAAGATAGGAAAGGAAGAAGTGAAATTATCATTATTCACAGAGGACATGATACTCTACACAGAAAACCCCAAAAACTCCACCAAAAGGCTTATAGATTTCATAATCAAATTCAGTAGCATAGCTGGATACAAAAATCAACAGCATTCCTGTACACAAACAAAGAGCAGAAAGAAATTAATGAAACCATGCCTTCCATAATAGCATCTAAAAAAATGAAATAGTTAGGAATCTATCTAACAGAAGTAAAACAGCTATACAGTAAAAATTACACTACTCTAAAAAAGGGATTGAAGATTTCAGAAAATAGAAAGATCCTTGCTCATGGAT
>PVLD010021815.1:0-30630 GCA_004027595.1 Dinomys branickii
AGAAAGAAAGAAAGAAAGAAAGAAAGAAAGAAAGAAAGAAAGAAAGAAAGAAAGGGAAGAAGGCAAGGGAAAGACAGAAAGATAATTCAATCAACAGCTCTGTCCCCAGCAGCCCCACTGTGCTACAGGACACTGGTATCTGTTATCTAACAAGACCCCTGTGCCATTTTTTTTTTAAATAAAAGTACAAAAACATATTGACAAACAGACACCAATTAGCATAAAAATAGTACAATCACAACTAATCTATAGACAAGGTGATATGATCTCAACAGTGGTCATTGCTTTATCCATTGATATCTTTGAAGTGTAAATACATAAACCCATATACAGACTTGCAAATTTAGCCCCTGTGCCATTAACCAGCCTTTCTGCATGTCTGTTTTCCCCTAGTCTTCTGAGGCACTTGTAACCACTATTCTGGATATGTTTTAAAGCTGGGCAGTCATCTGTGATTTTGCATATTGATGATCCAGATAACCAACTTGTCTGCTGTTTTTCTACCTTTAACACTTCATATTTACCATTAATGTTGATGAAATAGTTGATGTGACTGGACTGTGTTACTGAAGTTACTGGAGTGTATGAAGGGGAACAAGTAAAAAAAGGAAGAACATGACCATTAGTCACCAAAAGAACTTATTTATAATCTCTTGGGGACTTTCAGAAAGAAATAGGGTGGGAGATACTGGCTGCTACACTAGTAGACAGGACAGGGAAAAGGTGCTTTAATATCCCCACGTACTAGTAAATGCTACTAAGTAAATGCTGACTGAATGAGTGAGTGAATGAAGGAAACAATCTCTCCAACCATCAGTTAGAACTGCTACTATGACAATGTACCAATGTACCAATGGCCAAGTCCCAGTTAACATGTAAACTGAAACTAAAATATTGATAGCTCAGGACTTTATACATATTTATATACCTGTGTTAACATGTTCATTTTGTATAATTTGATTTTGTTAAACCATGACATTTTTCTGTTCACTTTCTTTAAAATATGATATGTTAAGATCATTTCTCTTTAAAATCCATTTGTGTTTTCTTTATTGATATAAACCAAAACTTTTGATTGCTTCTGTCTTAGTAGGAGGATACCGCAATCATGCTGTAAATGTCCACAAGATGTGAGAACATGCACTAGATCGGCTTTAAATGAGTGACTAATGAATACATGATTCATATTAACCACATGCCTAGCAGTAGCAGGGCATTTAAATAGAATATGTAACCCAAGCAATCTTCTGTCAGGTGTTCAATTTCTATCTGTCTTAGTTACTTTTCTCTCTTCTCTGAGACAGAATACCTGAGACCCAAAATTAAGGAAGGAAGGGTTTATTAGCTTACAGTTTGTGAAGGTTTCAGTCTATATTTTGCTGGCTCTGGCTCCAAGGCAGAGTGGCACAGGGCAGAGGGCAACAGTTCATGGCAGTGGAACACAGCACAGCAAAAGCAACCACAGCAAAACGGATGAGCTGAAAGAAGCAGCCTCTTTCTCTCCCTTACTCTGTGTTCCAACTACCAGCCCCAGGGCAGGGGTGACACACACCCATAATCCAAACATTGGACTGTGGATCAATCATAAACTCTAGAAGCCCACCCCGTGACTGCATGAGGCTTTGGGGGGACATCCAGACACAACCATAACAACCATCAATCATTTCCTCTTAGAAATCTGCTACGTAGTGTTTTGTTTTATGTTTTCCTAAATACTTTTCTCAGCTAGGTTATACTAGTTAACTGATTTGGTATGCAACGATGGCTTCTTTGCTTTTTGGCATTCTATTTACACCAAAATGTAATAATTCATTAATTTTATACTAAATGGTGTTGAATTGTATGTCAGTCCTCAGAGAACCTAGTACATGTCAGTGATTATAGAAAATGCTTAGAAATGTAGTAGTCCCATACTGGCAATTGTCACACAAAGGGATCATCAGAATTTTTAATATCATGTACAAGTAAAAGTTCTCCCTATGAAAGTATGAAAGATACTAAGGTGATTTCATGAATTATTTTCTATAACCTTCCAACTGCATCCTTGCCTAATGATACAATGAAAGGAAGCAGTTTGATCATGTTACTTGCAAAGATTCAGGTGAATTTGTAGATTAGTGCAGGTGCTAATGTTAGATAACTCAGAATTTATATTTCAAAATTTGTTGTAGAAAGGAAATTGAAGTATAAACATGATCAAGTATATTTTGAGGGTGCACGCTTCTGCAATAGTCTGCATCACATCTTAAGTATGGGCAAAGTTGCCAGGTGTGGGTGGTGGTGCGTGCCTGAAATCCTAGCGCTCTGGAGGCTGAGCAGGAGGATGCAAAGAGTTTGAGGGGAGCTTGGGGTACATAATAACAGGAAAGCCAACCTTAACTACATAGGAAGACCCCGTCTCAAAAAAAAAAAATGTGGGCAAGATTGAAGAAGGAAACCATGTATGTTGTTAAATTTAGTAGCTGGCAAACTCATGGAAATGATTAATATACACCATACTTTGGATAAAGTCAAAGATAAATAATTACAATAAAGATCATCATAGCACGATGTTAGTGTTAATTCACATTTGTCTGAACATTCACTTGATAGAAAACAAATACCATATTTGGCAATAAGTATTTTAGTCATTGCTAGAACAAATATGAACTGATACCACAAATACTTCAGTTTCTAAACATAATAAATTACTCTGTCTACAAATATTTCAACAAAGAATTAACTGAGCACTGAGAAATAAGATATCTGGAATTTTGATAGAGATTCTTGAAACTTAAAAACAAAAACAGAAATTGTTTTGAACCTTGAACATAACTAAGACGCGAGGAAATGGTTTGATGGTGGTGTTTCAAGCTGTTCATGAAGTTGCAGAAAACAGAGACAAAGTGAGTTGTGGGAATATACTCGAGTAGCTATAAATAAGTCATTGTATTTTTTACATTTCGATCTACGAAGTTTTGTTCTTCCTTTTCTCAGTCACAGTACACTTTACAGTTTATTGTATTTTACACTGACTTTGAGTACTTTGTTCTGCTGAAATTACACTTAAAAACATACATATGCTTTACTACTGGTTTTTCCAGACCAAGTAATCAACAAAATTCAAGCCAGAGAGGGGCTCTTGGTCATCTAAATAAGGAGATAAATTTTAAAACTTTGAAACAATGTTATATGCCTTCAGGAATTCTCCTTAAGAACATCTATCACTTCACAAATCCATTCAGATAAGAGTGCACCGAGGCACTGGATGACTCTGACAATCAGACTCACAAAACAGTCCTTTGGGCTTTACTTTCTTGTCGGAACCAATCAATGGGCTTCAGAACAAAAACTCAGCAGTAGTGAGACTGAGAGGAAGGAAAAGGGGGATTTTTGTGGTCCAGGGTGCATTTCAATGAACCTAAACTCTAAGTGATAGATGAGGAATTCAAGCTGCTCAGCATAATTCTACAAATGAGGTGTGTGAGAGGGGTTTCATTAGAATGAGTCCCTCTCCGCACAGGCTTATGACTCTTCCCGATGAGGCTGTCTGATTCCCATGAAAAGAATATACAGTGTAAAACTTCCCTAACACGGTTTTTCCCACTCACTCTCTCTGTTTATGTATATGTGATATATGAATTTTATAAGGAAAACATCTTGAAAGAGTATTTGAACTGAAAAGTATATTCAGAACATGAATTAAACAAGAGTTCTGTTTGATCTTTCCTTGAGAGAAATGCATTTACATTTTCAAATGCGATCATTTATTTAAGTGCCTTAGTTTGTGTTAGACACTGCAGAAAAGATTGCACTTCATCGCCAGGGTGCAGACTTTGGCTGCGAGTGAGTAGAATCACAAATGGGTGTTAGGGTACCAGTTCATTCTTCAATGAATCTTTTCATTCCTTGTAAATGTTATAATTATTAGAACATGGCTTTGATGAACACCTCCAGGGCTTATAATAAAGTGTAAATCAGTATTTACAAAGTCTGGGTTCATGCTATCATCAAGTTGTTTGAATTATTTTGAATGAATATCCATGATGTGATTCCTCATTGTCACTTCCTTTATTCTTATTATGATCATCACATTTATATTACTCTCTAAATAAGTAGATGTGTGTATGTGAACTATTTTTACAACAGGAAAATAGGCCTAATGACTGAATATTTAAATTTCAAGGAAGATAAGAAGCCTTATTAAGAGAAACTGAAATCTGGAGACTTAATAGTATTCTTAGAAAATTGGTTTTTATTTTGGTAAGTTAATAGACTTTGTCATACCACATTTGCATAATGAAATAATTGCTTACTCTTGTGTAACTGTTTTTATGTGAATGAACTCTACATACCTTTCTAAAAATTCAATTTATAGAAGAGAAAGCTAAACGATTCTGAAGTTCTGTGACTTACCTTGCTGACTTTTACAGGCTGAAAGTTGTGTCCTATGATTTATGCTGAATAATTTAACATATTAATAATATTTTAGATGTGGATTGTTGAATGAAAGCATGAAGATTACTTAAATAAATATTTAATTTTTATTCACCTTGCCAGAAGACAGAACATAGGTTTAATTGCCTTATAAGAAAAGTGAAAAGATCAGTTAAAAAATGGAGATATTGAAAAAAATTTTAAAATAAAAATGATATACAGATTCAACTTTGGGGGCTTTGAATGAATAATATTGGATGAATATTTGATATTATATTGTGAAAAATATAGTTCAATTTTACTTTTCACAAAGAAGTAATTGTATCTATCTGTGGTACACGTTCTCAAAATAATCTGTACCTGTTTTATATTTTGAATATTAAGATAATATTATGAATATTTTATATAATGAGTTGAGTGCCTAACATAGAATGGATGCCTGATGGGTAATACTTCATTTTACATTGTTTTTGTTCTAGCTGCCTAAAATACACTCTAGAGAAACCTCACAGAAAGACAGGGTACAATCCTGACCCATTGATATTCAGAATATTGCTTTGAACACCATTCTTTGAAATTTTCAGAAATTCTGAATATTTTAATGCTAATATTCAAAGAAGGGTGAAATGTATAAAAGCCCTAGAGTTTGAAATACACAATATGTGCATATATATATATATATATATATATATATAAAAATTTCCCAATTTTCCTTAGAGCATAGGAGCAATTTGGAGAACCAGGTATCATACAGACAAGTCCAGGTACATGTCCACCGGGGGCATGTGTGGACCAGGAGCTCAATTCTAGTAGCACTAGAGACCCATGCACCCTCTTATAATGATGAACTTTTGCAAACTGAAATTCGTTAGTTCTTGTTCACCTGCTGAACTCTGTCCTACAGAAAATGCTGTGTAAAGACCCTGTCATCTACTTACTGTGTCTAGTGTTCCCAAAGGATTGGTGAGAGTTGACACCTGCCTATTGCCTTTTGAGAAATTGCAAATCAAGTTGTAGCGCATCCTCTCGTGTCCACTTTCACTTCCCTTTTCCTTTATTTCTTCACGCTTTTTACCCACTCTCGTCTTTAGCCTCTGAGCCTTGGCTTCTGAGCCAAAATTAAATTCAACTGTGAGGGCACGATCTGACTGAAGAACAGTGTTGCCTCTTCGGCTCCTTTGCCTGGCCCACGCCACACCGTGTCCTGCTCCTGTTTTCAGTGCCTGTTCTTGTCTACATGAGACTTCATTTTCATGGTTTCGATTTGGAAGACACATTGTAAATGTTAAAAAGTCTGTCTTAATAGTAGGCTATAGTCTAAGAAAAGAAAAGACCGTTCAGTCTAAAACTTTTGTGCCTGGGTGCAAAAATGGGGAAAAATTCTTCCACATGATCAGGTTGAAATGATCTCTGTGGCCTCCTGTACAATTTTTCTGATTGGGCAGAAATAATTTGATCTTATTCAGGCTACTGCACAAGATTTAGTCTCGAGAACTATGTGAACCTTAGGATTTTTTAGGTAATAATGTCATGATTTTACTCTTGATATTTTACAGTATTTTAAATTAAAATAAATAGATTTGTCTATACTCATGAACAGAGGAGATGGCTACCTTTAGATAGTGTAATTGTGGTTCTAGATTTTCATTTTTTCTTTTCTAAAAATGCAAAGATATCCTTCTACTTAGGAGTAAAATGCAGTTTTCTTTTAAAAAAAGCTTCTCCATGGAAGAATCATAAGGAACACCTCCATACAGAATATCTTTAACCAGATAGACTGTTAAAGAATTTTTCTCTAGTCCCACCCAAGCCTCAAACTCCCTTGAAGCTTTCAAAGCAAGGAGTCCTGTGATATTTGCATTTGCTCTCTGAGGCACTTTCTGCTTAGCAACTTTTTCCCTTAGCATTTATACACAAATACACCAGACTACTTCTCATTTTCTCCTGAAAAGGAAGTAAAAGTAATCCTGTGTTGTTTAATGGTCTTTTTTGTTTTAAAGTTTAAAGAGAGAATTCAGGTGCTATGAAAAGAAGAACTGTTGAGATTCAAAGTCAGATCACTGGGGAATCTTTTTATTTAAATATATATGCAAACTATTGGTATGTGAGCCAGGAGTTTTTGAGCTTGATAACAGAGCTGTCCGTAATTTCATCTGCTGTAATGAATATGCCATCTCAATCCTATCTACCTCTATCTTTTATCAGTAACATCAGAACAAGACAATAATACTGACCTCAGAGGGGTAAAATAACAACTATTTCCATGTAATAAACATACATTTAAAATATCTGAGAACGCTGTCTAACCTCTGTAAATAATACTGGAGAAATGTATTAGGTATATTCGTCATTTTAAAAAAGAAAATGGCTTATTTTAGCTATCCCAAAAGGCAAGGAATATATTTGTGGGTTAAAAAATAACTAAAATATTTTCCTTCTGTTTTGTGGCTTTCAACACAAAGATTTAGGAATGAACCTCGCTCCCACATTGCTGGACAATTTCTGATATTTGTGAGATTTACATCCCATAAAATAAATTTTCTGCTATCATTCTAAAATGATTCCCTAAAACTGGAAGTTTTCGTGCATATATTGAAGAGTGGAAGCTCTTGCGGTTAGAAATCTATTTAAATGTAAAGCAAGTAAATCACTCTAACTAAATTAATATAAACAATACAAAAGTCAACAAAAGATAGCACTTCAAACCATTAATTGCATGGAGGGGTCTCAAAATTCATTAAACTACGCCATTCTCTCATTTAAAATGATATTGGTCCTATAGAATTGTATTTATGCCAATATCTTCACAATAACTCCTCCTAGGAAACAAGACAATTCCAGCCATTCCTCCAGTGACATATACTCATTTATAGCTTAGAGCTAAAGTGAGTTCATTCTTCCCACATAAAGAAAACATCAAATTTCAAGCAACAGAAATTTAGTGTTTATATATAGTCATGTAAAACATTCTTTGAGTTAAAGACATTTATTTTATTTAAATAATCTCTTGCTTAACCCTAAGAGTGTCAGGCTTGAAACTTAAGGTATATAATTGGTAAGAAAAATTACTTTAATATTTATTTTCTCAACATAGCTTGTATAACCACAGATGAAACAAATGTCTTTGCAATTTGAAATTTGTTTATTAACTACAGAGAACTAAGATTGAAAAGACCCTTTCAGGAGAGGAGAATAAACATTGTGTACCGGCTTGAGTATGTTTAAAAGATTTTCTGTACTTGCATGAATTCATTATTTTGAGATGACATTATATATATATGCATGAAATATACAAATTTTATTACTCTGTATCTTTCTTAATATAAAATATTAATACTTCAGAAATTGTATGATTTAGGGCGTGGGGTTAAGGAGTCTGTATTTATCATAGCTCCATGTTATTATATGATATGATTCGGAATCTATAATATTTTTATGGAATGAGCTATTCATCTATATTGTATACATATATGAGTTAATATTTGGAAACTTAAGCTTCATATCCAGACAACCTGGCTTCCATAAAATGGACAGTCACATTGATAATTCAAAATCCTAAAATATATCTAACCATTTGTATATGGGGGTAATTTCAATCTCTACAGAGATTAAGCTTTCAAAGCGGAAGGTAGCTGCTTTCTGAAGAACAGAATCAACTATAAAACATGAAGAGTCAGAAACTTGAAAATCTTAATCTGTTACCTACTGTGTGATCTTAGACAAGGAGCTAAAGCTCTTGTTTCACTCAAATTACTTATTGTACTTTGCTTGCCTACTTTATATAGTTGTCCTGTATACCGAAAAGACATGATTGCAAAGTTCTCTGAGGGCTGCGGAATACACAATCAATACTGATCCCAGTTCTCCCATTCAGTGTCCTTTGTTGGGCTATAGATACAAAGAATTCTATCTTTATTGGAAAATCCTGCGAAAAGAAACTAATAATGAGAACGTGGGGGAACATTTTTGGACAGTGGGTTCATATGCAGTTACAAAGCTGTGGCTTGGCCTGCATATCAGAGTTTATGCAGCTCTGTTACACAGGCAAAGCATGCTTAAAGCATCCAATTTAAATATTATGCTTTTGAGCAAAATGCTGATATATGCACAGTAAATTAAAATTTATTTAGCAATTATATTCGTTGCATGATTGCTAAACTAAGGGCAGATTCTATTTGGTTTGCAGGTAATCCCAAGTAAGTTTATCTAAAGTAAAATATGTTCTTTATTCTGAATATCATGCAGATACCCAAACATTCTATTACTCTGAAAGGAGAGACTAGCTACTGTTGTACAGTCAGCGACAATGTGGTGTCTTTTGTCATCCTGTAAATGTCTCTATTAATGTCTTTATTAACAGATATTTGCAGATTATTAAGATATGTAGCCCTATCACAAGCTAGAAGAGAGCTACAGTACAGAGTATCCCTAAAGAGAAGGAAATTAAACGTGGAGTATTCTCAGCATAGTGCCAAGTATTTGTCACAAGGTAAAACTATTATTAACAAGAGTAAATAGGGAGCATGATGTCTTTATTATCACTGACTCACTTTCTCACAAGAGAGCAATGGTTCTACCGCCATGATGCTTTGAGTGGAGCCTAGTAAGTGACTGAAACAAACTCTAATCTGATTTCAGGGATATGATTGTAAGTCAGTAATTAGAGATGATGCTCCTGAATATTTAGCTGTGCAACTCTTGAATCAGAGAACTAGCTTTAGTAGGCTCCCATGGATATGTACAAAACTCTAGAATTAATCAGCTTGCTTTTGAAATACTGTGCTTATGGCGTTAAGGAGATGAACTAATTAGGAACATTTTATAGGAAGAGTTCACTGCCTCCTCTAGGAAAGCAGCTCAATTTCACTGAAGTTATGCAAAACCAGGATAAGAGAAAAATATTCTTATATTTCTGGAGCAGCGACTGAGTCACACATGCTGGGAACCTCTTCGCACGTTGAAACTGCGTGTTTGTGTAGTACTAGAGATTGAACCCAGGGTCCTTTCTAATTTTTTTTTTTTTTTTGCGACGGGGTCTCTTTAAAAAATCACTGTAGGGCTGGGGATATAGCTCAGTGGAATAAGCGCCTGCCTAGCAAGCGCAGGGTCCTGAGTTCGATCCCCAGTACCGCCAAAAAAAAAAAAATAAAAAAATAAAAAAATAAAAAAAAAATAAAAAATCACTGAGTTGCCCAGGTTGGGCTCAAGCTTGCAATCCTCCTGCCTCAGTTCCTAGGGTTACAGGCATGTGCCACCACACCTGGCTAAATGTTGGTGATTTATTTAGGACAGGACATTTACAAGACGTATGTTATAACATTCATTTTCTAGTTAAACATCTGGAGACACAGAAACTTTAAACTATATGATGAAAATGTGACAGCTTAGTCAATTACAAACCCAGAATTCAAATTCTCTGGAGAATATACCTTCTGTTACATAAACATCCCCACAGTTTTAGCTAAGTAGGAAAACTGGTTTATTCATCCTGCATTCCAAGACACCTCATAGATGTCAAAAATAGCACGTATATTTTGCAAAAGAGAATTGAAGATGTTAAGTTTCTTGTTACAATTATCCATATATAATTACACACTACAGTATTTTGATAATAATCTATTCCTTTTGATGAAAGTATGTACAATTCTTCTTCACTTAACAATGGGGATGTTGAACTGAGAAATACAGTTTCATTATTGTTCAAAGACTGAAGCACATACTTGCACAAACTAAGACAGTTACAGTGTCACTAGCTGATAGGGTCTTATGGGGCCACACTTACATAAAACTCCCCATCATTTAATGAGCTGTTATTGTAGTGCACAATAGTAATTATTAACATTTGCATTAGGCTTAGTTTGGAGTGGTTCTTTAAATGTGAAATAAAAGGTATGTATTAAAGATCTGTTAAGATATTAATCATTGATATATAAATACTTATCTTTCAAATTGTGAAATATTTATTTGGAAAAATGTACTCATGTTTGAAGAAAGGATTTTAAAGTAGTCTCTTTCATGCTGTTTGTGGGAGGATACATTGACACAGTCTAAGAAAGCAAAGCAGAAATGTTGAAAAACATTAATAATTTCTTCTACTGTTAGATCAACCCTTTTGAGTTGTAGGAATTTACTATATAACAAATAATTGGTAATTAGGAAAGGTTTATATTCAAAGATATGTATTGAAGTAACATTTAAATTAAATATCCAACAAAAGATGAATAACTGTCTACATTGTCATGTAATAGAATATTATTGTATTGTTAAAATTATGTTTTAATATTATTTAAAATTGTGAGGAAAACTTACACAGTGAACTAAAAAGCAAGTCACATTTTTATAAATAAATTGGAGCTCTTTTCTTAAACCCAACAGTTCATTAGGACATTTCTCCTGAAGTGTAATTCACAGATTATAGAACTATACTTTTACCAAAGACAGAGGAATTATGAAGTATCTCTGTTTCTCCCTCTCAGTATTGTCAGATATACCATCTTATAAGGGTTTAAAAAAATAACACTAGTGATTTCCTCACCTGAAAACAACTTGGGTACTGCAATATTGTATTCTGGATGTAGCTAACACTTTCATAAGATTTGTGCAAAGAGTTTAGAGCTTTGAAAAATGTGATTTTCAGTCTTTTCTGGGCACAAGCACTTTAGGTAAACTTCCCTAAATAATTTCTTCTTGTCTGTGGCTTGAGTTCCACAGTACAAGTCAAAGATGTCAATGATGAACCCCTTCCTAGGGATGTTTTTGAGCACTAGTTAATGTTTGTAAAGCCCCCACTGCGAGCAAGGGATGAAGAATAAGAGTTCGCACTGTGGTGTTATTACTCTCATCCTCCCCACTATTTTCTGAGTGGCTTCATGCCAACTGTTAGCATTGCAGCTGCCAGAATGAGGGGATTGTTTTAATTTTGCCTAGAAGAGTGAATGCTCCTTGAACATCTGGGGTTCGCCTCGGCTCAATTCCAGGAAAGCTCCTATGGAAGAAGAATGTGAGAGTCCAACGGCCAGTCCCACCAAGGAATTTATATTTAATTTTAGGCCTGCTGTTTCCATTCGTAATGTACCTCCCTTTTTAGACCGATTAGGAAGAGCAAGATCTACACAATGCAGCTGAGATTTATGTGGAGGTTTTTTATGTGGGAAATTATTGCTTAAACTTAAACATATTAAAAAAATGTTTATGAAGATTGGGAAACCAGGGATTGGGAAGGTTGGGAATAGGATATTTTCCAGTAAATTTCACCTTATTTTGCCATATATATTGTGTCATGGGCAAGGAATATAAAATGTGTACAGATTTTGGGAAAAAGCCTAGATTCATTTCTTAAAAAATGTATCTTGGAGGTGTTTGTTATGTGCCAAATGACGCTTAACATGAAACAAGGTACAAAGCCAACGAAAATCTTATTCCCATGGCTGTACATTTGGGAAGCACCTAGATCTATTTGAATGATTTTTTTTCTTTTGGCACTGGAATTTGGACCTACTGCACTGAGTGACCCCCCCCCAAGCCCTTTTTTTATTTTTTATTTTGAGACAGGGTCTCACTAAACCACTAGCACTTAACTCAAACTTTTGGTTCTCTTGCCTCAGGTTCTGTGAGTACTGGGCCTACAGGCAGGTGCCACCACATCTGGCTAACTTGATGACATCCTTATGTAGTCCTTGTGTCTGCCATATTATCTGTCTCTAGCGTTCACTAGTGCAAGTTTAATACAAGAATGAATGAGTGACCTACATCAGAGTTGTATAGATACAGCCAGGATCTTCATGTGTATGAGCCATATTTCTGCTGGCTTATTGGCACGGGCCATTACAGGCCAATCAGAATTAAATAAATATTTAGTCAACTTTAGAAAATGAGTTTCTTCTCTTTATAAGGTTAAACTGCCTCAAATATTGGAATACGTACTAGATTCAGAACTTTATAAGGATACTTGAAATGTTTTCAGATTTAAAAAACTAATGTTCACATTAACTAAGAAAGTTGAGAGGCAACAAAAGAGAATCAAGTCACATTAAATTGATCAAGGGAGATAGTTAATGGTCTGAGCATTTGTGATTGAGCTTCCTCTCATGAACTCCCTAGAACCTTTCCTGCAATCATGTCATATCCACAAGTTGTGTGTGGCTATTGAGCATTTGAAATGTAGCTGGTTCCAATGAGAAAATGAATTCTCAATGTTACTTAATTTTAATTACTTTTAATAATCACAGCTACTACTTCTAGGATGATGAAGCCCTGGAAAAACATATACATAAAAACTAAAAGCTGTTTTTCAAAAATCATCTGTGACAGTTGGAGCACACGTGTTTGATTATGGTCGCGACAGTTTGGTAAGTGATGGATCTCCAGATGGTTCCTAGGCACTGAAAAGGTGATCTAGGAGCAGTGTAACCTGTGATTAAAACTTTGAATAAGAAATTAGACCTGGGTTTAAAGCTTAACTTCAGATCTCTAACCACTGTGATCTGAAGCACATTAACATTCTTGAACTAAATTTTGTAACAGTGATAACAGAAAGCTACACCTACATCACAAGGTTGTCCTGAGCATTAAATGAAAGAAAGCAAGGGAAATGCCAGAAATCCATATTGTTATTATACTATTATAACCCATCATCTGAAATTTCATCAAGTATGTATTTGAAAGAAAAAACTGATGGGAGAAAAGTAAAAGTAATAACTGAAAGAGCTGATTTTCACAAATTCAGGTAATGATAGACGTTCTTTGCTTTGGTCTCTCCACCTGGAATGCCCATTGCCCATTGCCTTTTCTCTGTGGAAACTCTGATTGCATCCAGTCCTGACTAAACTGATTTATACTGAAGGCTTATTTGAAACCAATCCAAGAAAATGTAACCACACCTTCCTGGAAGTTATGAGGTATACACATTGTGTGCTATTCTCTTTGTTTATAACATTGCCAATGCATTTTAGGGCACTATACTTGGGAATTTTAGATAGTTATCTTCTGTTGGAAGGTAGACTTAACATCATTTTTACTCCTGCCTATAGATAAGCAAACTCAGGTACAAAAAGCACTTCATTCCAAGATGGTTAGTACTTTAGCTACAATCATGAGTCTCTTATGGATAGAGCATAAGCCAATAAATAATGTCACATTTCCGTTTTTGAAGAAAGAAAGCCAGAGGGCATTGGTTTGTCCTCAAGTTTGTGATGAAATAGTTGTCCACACACACACACACACACACACACACACATATATGTGTGTGTGTGTGTGTGTGTATATACACATAAAATAAATAGTTATTATATATTATATATATTATAAATAGTTGTTCTAATATATATCCAAGAGGAATGGGCCAAATGATGTCAGGTATGAATATTTAGCAATGACTATGGAGATAATAGGTAATGTTAGGTAATGTCCTCCACATAGTTTAAATGTTCAGATGCTAGAGAGCCAAAGTAACCTAAGTTAGAGCAGAGATCTGGGAAATAAAATCAGATGTTTGCAATCAAAATATACAAATCAAATAAAATTGATATTACATTACACAGTACAAAATAAGCATGTACTACAAAATGTTTATTTTACTATATAAATATATGTATGTCTCAATACACATATATGCATCTAGGCTACATACAACTGTGAATACAATAAGAATCTGTACTAAGTTATACTGTGTAAAATTCATCTTACATGGTCATAAACAGAAGTCTTCAAAGGTCCACCCATGATGATCTGTTTTAGGAGAGAATTCAAACATAAATAATGATGCCAGGGAGACTGTAGGATAGATTTAAAACCGATAAAATATTATGTATTCCACGGATATTCAGAGACATTACAGGATAATTTAAGAAGGAGAAAATAGAAATAGCAAAGAAAATCGGGAAAGGAAGCAAGAACTAAAGTCACCACTCAGGCTAGTAACGTTGAGCAGGTTCCCATTAAGTTTGCACTGTGAAAACTGGAGTGAGAAATAGCTGAAGGACTCTGAGAAATCACGCAGAGGGAGACGTGTACTACAAACATGCAGCCCCGCTTCACCACCTTTCCTTCCTATCTGGTCTCTTCTGGAAACTGTCCACATACTTGCACGGGCACAGCCATCGCAGCACAGCTGCCACTCACCTATGTGACCTTCCTACCAGAAACCCTGGATCGATCCAGAGTTGGGCATATGACTAAACCAAGCGGAATTTTTTAATTGAAATGAGAAAGGTTACTCTCCAGTGCCAGATTTCCCCAGGTGTAAAAACAATGTTTGCTAACATGCTTGGCCAGCTGCTCTGTAGAGACAGAGTGAGCTGAAAAAAGAAAAGATGAGATGTAGACACAAACCCTGGTGGATTTGGAGTCTTGGATTCCACTGATCTTTGAGGCTCATTCATAACTCTACTCTTTCCAATATTTAGGTGTTGAATCTTTTTTTTTAATATGAGCACTAATAAATTTTGGGGTTTTTTTAGTCCAAAGAGTAAGCTTGAAGGAAATGGATAATTTAGAAGAAAGGGCACCTTCACATGAACAGAGCCTTAGCCACTATCTGGAAAACCTGTCCAAAATGAGCACCAGCTTGGAACTTAGAATAGAACATGAGCTGAACACTCCTAGTATCAACCTACTGGTTTCAGAGAAGGGATTTATTTGTTCCAGTATCCAGTGTCAGCTATATGAACACGGAATTGTTATTTGTAATTAATACACTTACCCATGATAGTTAACTAGAGCATTACACATTAGGGCGCTGGTGAGGTGGGAAGAGCTGAGTGGATGAATCCTGCCTATTAGCCAGAGTGGGATAATATACATGAATTGAAAACCACGTTTAAATGTGCCGCACCTGAGTAGACTAGAAAGGATAGTGTTTATTCTCAGATGGACACAGAAAAACTTCATTCTGATGTATTTCCATATCTTCCAGGAACTTCAGAATGTATTCCACATTTGTAACATGATTCCTTTGGTTTTTGTACATCGCGTTATTGGCAAACAATGACACCTGAGGGATGAACTCAGCTTGATTGTTCTAACCATTTATGAATACACAAGAACAGCTGGGAATTTCAGTGTTACACCTAAACAGATATGACACGTCCTGAGAGCTTTGGGCTTCTTATTGAAATTATCTGTGGTGTGAGCTTTGAGGAATATAAGAATATTAATGAATTTGTAAATGCATCTATAAAATGGTACTTAATTTCTCCTTGCTGAAATACTATCACTCTACTACTCTCAAATTTATTATATTCATTACAATCACTAAGATTGAAGACAATCTGCTAAAGAAAATGCATACTATGGGAAGTACATTTGGGCTCCTATATATTTTATTATAGGCATAAAATCTGCAGAGGTTGAATAAAAATAAGAGCCAGAATTTTGTCTCCTTTTTATACTTCCAATGTTTGCATGAAAATTGGTGCCAACTAAAGTATATATATACTTGTTTTGCTTTGTGTGTTTTAGATAAAAGTAGGCTTGCCTATGAATTTAAGTAATTTCCCCAATTTTCCAATTTTCTTCAAGATTCATCACCAATCTTATTGTTTTTTTGTCAACCCCAAATTGTACATCAAATGTCAAATAGTGTGTGTCACTCATGATGTCTCTTCAAGCATTTATTTTTTATCTGCTGGGTCCACTACCTGTCATTGGATGGATGTCTGTGGTTTGTACATTTCCACTAGCAACACCAATTATCTGTCCAATATATAAAGTCAATGATTTAATGAGATTAATTTTGAAACTATTAATTCCCTCTCTTGAGAGGCTTGCATTCACAATGTTTGAAATTTAGCTTCAGTTTCAGATTGTGTGTGATGAACCTGACTGTGCTTTACCTATGTAAATTTAGACAAGCTATTTAGTCTCTATGAGTCTCAGTTCTTACATTTGTATAATAGAAATAGTAATGGGGCCTTTCTCATAGTGATATGATGTGGTGGGTTGACAACTGGTGGTCAGTTTGTACCAGCTGCACTGAGCCAGTATGGAGCTGGGTGTGGGAGGCCTGAGGGTTGTTGCCAACAGCATAAAAAAGAACTGGAGAGGAAGAAGAGAAGCTGTTAGGGAAGCTATTGATTTTCTTGAATCTCTTAGAGGAGTTTATCATGCTGGCTTTCCTGATAGACTTTCCTGTTATCATTGTCAAAGGAAATCAGGACCTTGCTGTAGCTGGGAATGTCTGCAGATCATTTTGGGGGAGCCCAGGTCCTCACTTGGAGAATTGTTTCCTGGTTCCGGAGGAGAAGATGGTGTACACTGTTGAACCTCCTAGAGAAGCTTGAGCTGGCTTTCCTGATAAGGACCCACTGTTCATCATCAGAGAAGCTCAGGACCTTGCTGTTGCTGAGGATGGCTGTGGTACATTTTAGGGGAGCTCTGGTTCTCACATTGAGCGTTGCTTCCTGGCACTAGTGCAGATCCCTCAGCCTGCGAGCACAGATTTTATCTCACTGGCACAGACTTTCCAGTTTCCACCGCTGATCTTGGGACCTTAGCACAGATCCTTGAAATAAACCTGCATGAGACGTTGTTGTGGGCTCTTGGCCTGTCATTGGACTCATGGGGCGGGCATTGTTATGGGCTCTAGATCTTCACCTCAGCTCATGCAGAACTTTGCCATGGGATACAGCCTCTCAGCTGGATTCTTGGGGTCTTCAGCGCGTGGATAGTTTTCCTGTACTCTCCTCGTATGTGACTTCTGGGGTGACTATTATAAAATAATCTTAGAAATTGTGTGTCCTGTATTAAATTGTGTTCCCCTTACAAGCCAAAAACTACAATGTATGGTAATGATAATATGAACCAACCAGATGTATATGCTTAGACAGTTCCTTCATAAACAGAAGCACTTGTGGGTAGTTTTGTGGTTGTTACTATTGATATCACTGGTATAACATAGCGGACACTGTACTTTTTTTCTTTTCTTTTTTATTTTAAAATAAAAGAACAAAAATATCTTAACAAACACACATACATTTAAAACATAACATAAAAACAATGCCGAATCTCACACAAGTATTACATGTTGCTATCTTCAATTTGGATATTTATATATAAACAAATATAGACATGTAAGACTGATCACACACTTAAACATTAACTATTCCTTTCAATACAGCAATAAAAGTCAGTAGTACAACCATGTTAGCTTTCCACAGTGGTTTCACCAGTGTACACTCCGAGCAGCAATGGAGAAGTGTTCCTTTTTCACGACAGCCTCTCCAACATTTGTTATTGGTTGATTTCTTAATGATAGCTATTCTTACTGGGGTGAGATGGAATCTCAGTGTTGTTTTAATTTGCATTTCATGAATGACTAATACGTTTTAGCCCTTCAATACTTCATATTATTTTGGAGAAAATTTCTGTTTATATAAATGATTTTTATGAAATATGATGTAGGTATAAGTACAAACTTCTCTAAAAGTGTGTTGAAAAGAAAGTGACAATATTTGGGGATGTCAGAAATCTCACAGGAAGTGACGTTTGGTTTGAACTGAGCAAGCAGTGTACTAGAGAAAGATAAGAACGTCCAGGAAGTACAAAGTAAAGGACAGAGTAGCAAATCACTGTGTTTGTTTGAGAAACAAAATAAGTCATTAGTTCAGAAGTAGTTCAGTAGTTCAATGAACTTAGACTAGTGACCCAAAGAGTAGCAGTTTTGCCTCCTTGCAGAGAGGAGACATGGCTACTTCTGAAGACTTTTTGTATTTTCATGACAACAAGGTGCTGCTGAGTTAGCGTATAGGAGCTGGAGTGCTGCTAAACATTGCTATGTACGGGACAGTCCCTCAGAACAAAGAATGATTTGGACTAACATATTGGCAGGGGTGAAGTTGGGAAACTGGACTAGATAAGGTGATGGTCAGGAGAGTGGTACCTCTGTCCATAGGAACAGTGTTGGATTCTACTTGAAAAAGACTGAATATTTAATGATGACAGTGATAGCTAGTGAGGGCTATACAGAACTCTGGTCTACTTATTCCTTGTGGTCCCAGTACTTTTACCTTTTGATAATTGATCTATTATCAACTTTGGAGTGATTCCAGTAGTCAGGGAAATTACACATTTTCCTCCAAAATCTGCTTTTCTTAGTTATTACAATCAGCCTAATGATCATCTAAGTTAGAAAAAGAAACCATCCTCATCAGTTACCAGTGGATATCCCTCAGGCCTTAGGACGTATTTCAAATCACTTTCTCCATTCAATACATCCCTTTCTCACAATCGTTTCCATCTGTGTGTGAGGCAGTTCTTTTCCATACCCCTCTTTCCCCAGCAGATGTTCCCTGCACACTGTGGTATTCTCCTTCCTTGATTTCTGTTAGTCTTGGAAAAACAAAAGAAGCAGAGTCTGTTTCATGCCCATTTGTTTGCCTTTTTAAGTAATCAAAAGCACAAAGAGACACATAGACAAGAAGGCAGAAATGTGAAAAGATCACAGCAAACACTCACTTTGAAGGCTTTAGCTTTTTAGTAAAAAAATGCTTCTCTAACAACACATCGCTGTATGACTAAAGGAATTCAGGAGCATTTAGATAACAGGAGCAGCAAAACAACATCGTTTGCTGCTTTTCCAAAAGGAAATCAAAGTGGTGCTGAGGGTCTTCTACTTCCTGCTGATTTTGTTTTTCTAAAATGTGTATTGATTTCTCCCACCTCAGAGACTCATAAATGTTATTAAAAATGAATGGCAGGTCTGACTTAAATTAAATGTCGGGTGGTTGATAGGTTTCATAATACTTTTTAAAAATTTTAATGACATTCTTACCTGATTTTGTATTAGAAGCATGCAAAACATAGAATACCAAAATCCACAATAGTATGTGCTAAATGAATGCATAAATAAGGAGGCTCTTGCTTTATAATAAAAAGCAACAGTATATTGTATTTGTTATGGCTTACTCAAAAGCCACAGAGGCTAAATAACCCCAATGTTCTGTTTATTAGCCAAGACGGAAGCCCTATCTTAGCCTTACTTGCTCTTATTTTAAGCAGGATAATTATATAAGATCAAATTCTTTGCTGATTCGGAAGGTATTGCCTGGAATCAGGATGGAAAAAGTAGGATGAGGATTGCATTTTGTGGGTGAACGTGAACCGTTCAAGTTATATAAAAGCGGTTTTATTGCATGAAATGGCCCATCCTATATTTTAGAGGTCTGGAAGAGGAAACTATGGTTCATACATGTTTAAGGATACGCAATGCTCTTTCTTTGCCCACATGAGTGCTCACTGGCCGAAACCATTTACTTTACATTTCAAAATGTTTCATCCTCCTACACTTGATTACTCTAAACACAGCCCCTGCACTGCATCATTCCCACTGAAAAACATTAAATTGTCCACAAGGAAGAAGCAAAGATGAAACCTGGACTCCAGGAACTTGACTAGAGTATCACAGGTAGACAATTTTGTGCTATTTTCTCTCTTTGTGAAGTGCACCCCATGCTGCTTCTTACAATCCAAAGTAGCACTTCATTCTTTCAGATAGCGCTCCCAGGGGAGGCAGCAACACTCTGCCACCTCTTCTTTACTGCTGTGTGCTTTTTGCCCCCCTGTGAGTTACCTCTGTCAAGTTTTCTTTTTCTCGCCCCCTTTTTTTTATTTCCTCTCGGGCTCCTGCTGGCAAAACTTGCAGAAGCGTTGTGCATCTGTAACAGATAGAGAGCACTGTTCCCAGCAGGGCAACGCAGGCATCCACAGCTCACACACGTGGTTGATCAAGTGTTCCACTGAGAAAGCTGTCTTGTGCCACAGGCAGAAGGTGAAAAATCTTTGTCAATTCTTGGATGTACACACTCACCCCTGCCTTGTTTTTGTTTTCAAACTAAAAAAGAGGGCATCAAATCCATGCTATGGTATGTAAAACTATTTTCAGAGTCCTTGCTTCCTTGCTCTAAAATTATTTTTGTTTCAGCATCAGGCCTTAATAAAGGAAAAGGCTTCCTGCTACTCACTCTGTCTTGTTCATTCATCTAGAAATCTTCCTGATTCCATGCTGCCATCTCTCTGGTACAATTTTTGCAAGAGTTAAATTTGTCTTTAAAGTTCCCTGTGCTATCTCTATTTTTAAACATGTTGATTTTGCCCTAGTATTACCAACACCTCAAAGGCAATCGATCAGATGTGACATTTGTTGTGTATGGGGTGTCTTGTTGAGTAACCTTGAACTCTTCCAGGTTTTTAGTAGGAGCTGGAAAATCAAGAAGTTTGAGTAGGATTGTGGTACTGAGTGCATTGTTATAAATATGTCACCCACTGTTATTTTAGTGTCACTTAAGTCCACAAAGGCAATATGTGT
Organism: Dinomys branickii; assembly: GCA_004027595.1. Classification (NCBI taxonomy): domain Eukaryota; kingdom Metazoa; phylum Chordata; class Mammalia; order Rodentia; family Dinomyidae; genus Dinomys; species Dinomys branickii. The sequence goes on from PVLD010021815.1 coordinate 20,717, forward strand.
TGCAGAAATTATATAATGAGCATTACAAAACAGAAATGACTCATGTTTTTGTATCCAAAATTTGTTTATATAGATTTATTTATTTATGAGTTCATTTTCAGCAGAGAATAATATATTCTTACATAGAAAAACCATGACTCAACCAATTATTCCGTACTTGCCTTCCAGTGTGTGGTTCAAATATTCAAATTGGTTTCGTGATCATTTTCAGTGGGCTTTGTGTTTATCATCACTGTGGTTTACATAACAAAAAACCCTTTCCAGTTATTGTTTTAGATAAAAGAAAAAAAAATTATAAAGCAAACTCTAATATAAAACTGTTACTGCTTTTTTTTAAAAGGAGCTAGTTAAACATTTTAATTTCAAGTTGCAATTTGAAAGTGACACATGGAATGCAATGAACGAGGTTACAGCACAAGTCAGAGAAGAATAATCTTTCAATATGACATAAATGTTGGATCCTGAAATCACTACTAGCTGCTAGAGTACAAATGGCACTTGTAGAAATTGATGCTATTAAGTTCTATAAATTGTTAGTAATTTTCTAATTGCTAGATCTAAAATTCATTGATATCTATAATTCGGATATTTGTAAATTAGATTCCTTAGATTTTCTTCTGTACATTTAATATGTCTCCTACAAGGCTCATGGGGAATTTAAAAGGAATATACAGGAAATAAACAAATGACAGGACCAGCCACATTATAGGAATGAGAAAATACTATTTTTATGATGCTGTCTGAGGTACAGCAGCATCATCTTCAAATGCTCTTCGTCAAAGTTTTTCACTGTTGAATCATTCCCTGTTCCCCAGTGCATTGAAGTTGTAGAATACTGTCAAGATCTACATTCTCTTTCAGTTCTTTAGTTCTGTTCATTCTGTGTGTGTGTGTGTGTGTGTGTGTGTGTGTGTGTGTGTGTGTGTGTTTATTCCTGTGGTGGTAGGGAGTTGAAACTCAGTCTTCATACATTCTAGGCAAGCACTGTAACACTGAGCTATTCATCCACCCTAACACAGCTACCACAGTATAAGAATTATTACCCCATACCTAGCAGAATATCTGGAATGATTGTTTCCTAGCTGGTTACAAAAAAGAGATGCTCCTTGAATATCATGAATGCTCTGACCCTTTTGATCACATGTGTAAAAATGCAGATTCCTTGATTTGGTCTATGGGTAAAGACTGTATTTTTTTTATACAGAAAGGTCATGACTCTTCCTAACAAGTGAGAAGGCACTGACTTGTTTTGTTTGAGATCTGATTTTATCATCACTGTCAATCTCTGAGACAGAACTGACTGAGTTATAACTCACATTCATTAAGATCATATAAGGAAATTGAAGCAATTAGACATCGATTCAATCATCTTTGAATGAACGGTCTCAAAATATGTAAAATTTGGAGGGTAAGTAAAATTACAAACTACAGTTCCATTGCACAAACAGTTAACTCAGAAGTAGCGGAAATGACAGGCGTGTAGCAATTTAAATGTGACTTCCAATTCTGACCACACATTCTTGAACAGATCACATTTCTATGTTTTATTTTATCTCATTCATGAAAATGAAAATTATAAAAATTTCTTTTACCGCTATGCAAGATTGTTCTGAGAGAGATAATGCCCTACTGAAGGTTATAAACTCTTTTGCAACATTCAAGTGAATTGTATATATCCATGCCATTATTAAAAAGTTAAATAAGAGTCAATTATGAATAAGACATAATCTTTATTGACAAAGCATAACATAGTTTGGATCTAAAAAGTCCTTCAAAAGTTTCATGTGTTCAGAGGTAGAGCTTTTGGAAGACGATTGGGTCCTGGGAATGGTAAGCTCATTCACAGATTAACCATGGATGTTACAATGCTTGAATCAAACCTGACTTGCCCAGCCCCCAACGTGTTTGCTGGCAGAGGCACTAATTCTGGGCAGGAATCTCGGCTTACCTCCACAGCTTGGCAGACTCAGGATGTCATAAAAGAGATGAAATAGGACAAGAAATCTTGCAAGTTCTGGGACTTCTGGATACACCTAAGGATTTACACTGGATCCTCAAGAACTTTGCCCACTGAGATGCAGGACTTCCAATGAACTTTGACTACAGATGTTTATTAAAGTCTTTCCACCTAACGCCCCTTGCCTTCTTTGAATCCCTATAAAAGGGCCCCACTTTTCTTTATTCCCTACAGACAGCCTTTTCATGCTCTGTCTGCCTGCACCCAGGCACAGTGAGTTCCATACCATGGTGCCTTTCCACAAGCCTGGTGGTCTCAGCGAGTCTCTGCCTCTCATGTTCCTTGTAGACGTGCTCGTAGCTGGACGTGCTGTTGGGAGGTAAGGCTGGTTGGAGGAGGAGGTTCACAGAGCACATGACCTGGAAGGATACATGCTGGTCCCCAGCTCCTCAGCTTCTCTCTGTCTCTGTGCCTGTCTCTGTCTGTCTCTCTGTCTGTCTGTCTTTCTGCCTCCAGTCACCATGAAACAATCAGTTTTGCTCTCCCACACCCTTCCATTCTAATGTTCAAGCTCTGGAACCAACTTATTATGGACCAAACCTTCTGAAACTATAAGCCAAAGCCTTTCTTCCTTTAATTTGTAGTTGTCAGATACTTTGCTCGAGCAATGGGAAGGCAAATACAGAAAATTACTACCAGTTTGGGGGTGCTTCAAGCTGTATCTGATCGTGTGGTTTACAAGCCATTGGGAGCTTTGCAGAAGACACTGGAACAGATTGGGGGGTGTTGAGTAGAGAACTAGAACCCTACAAACAGAGCTTGATGGGCAATTCTGATGAGGATTCAGAGTCAAAGCCAAAAATTCTGAGAATGGAGATCGTAAATGTCAGACCTACCAGAATTCAGAAAGAAGGAGGAGTGTACTAGAAATTGGACTATGGGACATTCATGTTACTTTCCAACAAATAATTCATCTACATTATATTTAGAATTTTATGGGAAGCTAAATTTAAATGTGGCAGGCTAATTGATCTGGTGGAGGAAATTTCAGAGTTTCAAAAGAAATTTCAAAATTTCAGTAGCAGACAATCTTCAGGCTGTGGGATGGGTAGTGCTAGCTCTTTTAAGCAGGATTTACAGTAATAATTGGGAGGAAAAAAGTGATTCAAAAGATATAAAAATTTTTTAGTTCAGTCATAAAAGAAACACCCATAAATTGGGGGCTAGGGCTAGGGAAAGTGGTTGCTGAAAAGATGAGCACCATTAAAATAAGCTAACTATATTATATCTGGAAAAGAGGAATGATGTTTTGATGGTTTTTCAGAAACTGACTTGATCTTATCCATCAAAAGAGCCAACATTATAAAAATGTAGACTCTTTAAAAAAGACATTGCTTGAAAAAGAGAGCCACAGGATACCCTGTCCCTCAGACATCATGGAGGCCAGGCAGTGTGCCCCTGAGAGGGCAGTGTGTAAACCTGTGAGAGCAGAGCCCAAGGTGCAGTGGAGAGACTAGAGATCGAGGCAAGGCTGCTCAGCACCTTTGGGACTCACATCCATACCCTTCACAGCAGATCATGGGTGTGGAGCTCTGGGAAGTTAATCTTTGCTGTGCTGTGGTTTGGTTTTGCGGCTGCTCAGCACCTTTGGGACTCACATCCATACCCTTCACAGCAGATCATGGGTGTGGAGCTCTGGGAAGTTAATCTTTGCTGTGCTGTGGTTTGGTTTTGCTTTAGTCTAAGTCCTTTCTTTCTCTCCTTCCTTCCTTTTAGAATGGAAATGTTCACCCTTGTGCCGTCGTATGTTGGATGTATTTAAATTTTTGGTTTTTACATGGGCTCATAGGTAAGAGTTTGCCCTGTATTCTGGCAAAGGAACCTTTGAAATAAGACTTCTGAGTAGTGCTGGAACAGCTAAGATTTTGGCAGCTCTGGGAGATAAACTAAATATATTTTCCATAAGAAGATGGAAGTGAGATTTTGGGGGCATTTGGGGAGGAATTTTATGGTTTAGACCTAAAATACTTCCCAAATGACTTAGGTATTCACAAATAGGGCTTTAGGAATGTTACTGGATCATGGGAGCTCCATGCTTACCAGTGAATTAATACATTGATGGCTTCACAGGTGAATGTGCTATCAACAGGTGGGACTTAGAGAATGTAATTCACAGTCGAAGAATGGGTTCTCTGCATGATCCTCCCCACCCCTGCTTCTGGCCATTACAAGGAGAACACTTTTCTTCCACTAAGCACCTACAACATATTTGTGCATTGGAGCCAACTAACCTTGGGCTGAACCCTGTTAAATTGCTAGCCAAAATCAACCTCTTGTCCTTTAATTTGTGGGTATAAGATAACTTAAACATGCAATAAGAATGGTCACTACTAATATAATCTAACCTAGTAACCTCTTTATAGTGTGAGGAATTACTACGACTTTTTAAAAGTTAGCATCAATAGCTCGGGGTGTTATTTACACAAATATTTTTGTATCTCATTCATTATGCATTTTTGTCACTTATGCTATCTTTATCCCATTTGAAATGTGATTTTTAAAATATTACAACAGCTTTTTACCCAGTTTGAAATGCAGTTTTAAAAAAATTAATGCAGTTTTCATTGAATATACCTAATGAATTTTTAATACATTAACATTTTTCTCTAATTTCTACCTGTGCTCTGTTCCTCTTCTCTTCACTATTTTTTCTTTTGATTAATTAGTTTTGATTATCCATCACTTTCCTAGGGAAATAGAAATATTAATATTCTAAATTAACCACCTTTATCTTATGAGAAGAAACATGTTGCTATTCTTCCCTTGTTCCCATTTAGCAATGGCACTTTGGGGTATTATTTCTCCATTTTATTTATTCTTGAATTACATTATCCTATTTTTCACTCATTTTAATACTAGCATGCAGTGTACTCCATAAGATATTATAAATATTGAGATGCATGCAACGTGAACTATGCAAGTAGTTATAGATTCATGGCTCTTTATCTCTTTTCTTCCTCTCTGCAAGTATATATGTATGAACTTTTACTACATTCAATGTGTTTAGGATATTTTAATAGTTAATTGCTTTTATTTTTCCAATTTCCTGTGTGGATATTTTCTGCAAACTAATCTTCAAGTTTAATAATCTACTGTTCAACTTTGTTCAATCTTTTATTAAACCAATTCACTTTTTTCCTGAAACATTTTCCAGTTTATGATGATTCAACTCATGACTGTTGAACTTAATGATGTATAAAATTAATGTGTATTCAGTAGAAACTTCAGTTTGAATTTTGGTATTTTTCCAGCTTCAGGAGATGCAGTATAATACTTTCTCGTGATGTTGGGAAGTGGCAGCAAGCCACGGCTCCGAGTCAACCACCCAATCAAAATAGTAAACAAAGAATACTCTCTAGGATGCTGTGTTGCTGCCATTATCTGGACTTGTTAAATAAATTACATGAAATGTTTAACACTTTGTTGTGGCTCTGTGTCAGGTAATTTTATCAAACTGTCGAATAATGAGGGTTCTGAGCATATTTGAAACACACCAGGCTAAACTACAATACACAGGAGATTAGGCGTATTAAGTGGACATTGCTTTATACATTCAACTTACAATTGGTTTATCTGGACATAACCTATTGCAAGCTGAAGAGGAGCTGTTATGCTGACAGTGCTTTATACTGCTGCAAATTTTTAAAATGACATTCCATTGTTTCCTGGTTTTCATTGTCATGGTGAGAAGTCAGGCAATAATAGAACTTTTAATTCAGTGAAAATAATCTATTTGTTTATCTACCTATCTACCTGTTTATAAGTGGAGGAGAGAGAGACAGACAGAGAGACAGAAACAGAGAGACAGAGAGATAGAGAGAGAGAGCGTCTTTAAAACAGTTTTAATGATTATGAGGGGTCCTGAGAAATCAGGGCAAATTATATCAGGCTGAAAATTCTGATGAGTTGAATCTGCATATCTGGACCCACAACCTTCATGGTAGACTACCAAGTGGAGAATTCAAGTTAGAGCCTTGTAGAGGCTCCAAGAGCCTTGTAGAGCCTTGTAGAGCAGAGTTTCCAAGTTAAAGCCTTGTAGCATAATTGCTTTAGCCTAAGAAAACATCAGTCATTTCCTTGAGATTTTTAACTGACCATACAAGGACCATCAGTTTATGGAAGTTAAACTGCTTTAGTTCAAGTCATGCTATCAAAAAATTTCAATCCTGATGGGAAATTAACAGTGGTGGTTGTATTGTATACTGATGTGTTCAAATTGTTTATTCAGAAAAGCAAATATAGGCATGTAAGATTCATCAAGCAAGTGAACATTAACTGTTCCTTTCAATAAAGTAATAGAGATCAGTAGTATAACTATATTACCTTGTCTGAAAATATATATTGTTTGTATTGTTCTTGTGTTATTTTGTAAATGACTGCATGGTTGTTAATATGTTTTCTCTCTTTTATCTTTAAAATAAAAAAATTTCAATCTTCTCTACAAATATCTTCATAGCAAAACACAGAATAATGCTGCTTATGCAAATGGGTGTCATAGCTTAGCTAATAATCACATATGGAATTAACCGTAATGCTAGACAAGCAAAACTATGAGATTCTAAGTTATTTAAGCAATAAATTCAGTAATGTACAAGATAATCTCTAGGTTCATTACTAGCAACTGCATTAAAAGGGTTTAATTATCAAGGTAGGGAGAGAAATGTGATAATAAAAGAAAATAATAATGCAGAAAATATTAGAATAAAGTGAGAGAACTAATAAACACATTGCCAAAAATAGATATATCAGTAATTATGCTAAGCCACCTAACCATGCAAATCAAGAAAATAGAAGAAAAAACAAACCAAGCCGAAAATGCATAGAATAAAATAAAAAAGACCAAAGTATAAGAAAATAAGATATTACAAATATAAAATATCAACAAAAAGTTAAAAACAAGATAAGCAAAGTTGACAAAACTTTAGTTCATGTAACAAAGAGAGGAGGATTCAACTATATAAAATCAGATATAAAAAGATATTACATGACCCAACACGACATAACAAAATTACTAAAGATCATTAGGGGAAGTTATGAACAATTGTGTGCCAAGCAAGTGGAAAATCTAGGAGCAAGAAAGTTCTGGATGCAAATTACCAACATGGAGCCATGAAGACATAGAAAACCTGAACTGATCAACAGCAAGAGACAACATTTAGTGACAGACTATTTCCTCAGAATAATAATTCAGAAAATGCAGAATAGATGTCTCCCCTGAAGCATTTCAGCGAACCACTAAAGAAAACACCAATTCTACTCAAACTGTTCCAAAGACGTGAAGGAGAAGGAAGCCTGTCAAACTCATTCTATGAGGCTAGCATTATGCTGTTAACAGACCCAGTGGACATTAAAAAAAGAAAAGGAAAACTACAGACCAGTCCCAGATTCATGTACACACAAAATTTCCCAACAAAATAGGCCGGGGATACAGCTCAGTGAAATAAGCGCCTGCCTGAGTTTGATTCCTAGTACCAAAAAAAATTTAAAAAACATGTATCTAATGTGCATTATAATATCTAAACACAACCACATATGAAGAAGTTCTATACATGGTGAAATATATTTCAACAATGAAAAGATTGGATCATAAGCAAGTCTATACTTAACACATCGTGTTAACAGGATGAAGAAGATAACCTGCATTATATCTACAGTATATGTAGAACTCACATTTATTAAAATTTAACATTGCAGGAATGTACTTGCACACAATAGACAGCAAATATTTCAAACTAAATGTTGCCGTTTTACTGAAAGAAGAAATACTGAAAGCATTTTGTCTAAGATATGGACTAAGACATGAGTCCCTATTCTCACCAGTCTTATTCAATGTGGTACTGGATGTGTTTGCTAGAGCAACTAGTAGGCCGGGTGGGAGTGGGGAGACAGAGACAGAGACAGAGACAGAGAGACAGAGGGCAGGAGGGGGAAAAGATACCCACATAAAAAAGGAAGAGATCAAATTATCCCTGGTTGTAGATCAGGTGAGGAAAGCCTCGAGACCCCACTAAAAATCTGATAGAATTACCAAGCGAAGGTTCTAGGATACAAAGTCAATATACAAATATCAGTAACCTTTTATATGCCAAAGGTGAAATTTCTGAGTAAGAAATAATAAAACACTCTCATACAAATTAGATATAAAAATAAGAATAAAAATTTAAAAAGAAGTTAATTATCTTTAGAAAAAACTACAAAATGTTGATAAAATTCACAGTTTTTTTTTTTTTTTTTTTTGGTACTGGGGATCGAACTCAGGACCCTGCGCTTGCTAGGCAAGCGCTTATTCCACTGAGCTATATCCCCAGCCCCCTATGTTGATAAAATTGAAAAGGACACACACACACACACACACACACACACGCACACGCACACGCAATAGGAAAGATACTGCATATTCATGGATTGAAATAATTAACATGAACAAGGTTTAAATGCACACATTGCCCAAAATACAGAGCAACAGACATTATTTTACTAGGATAATATTGGAAATGTATGATTAGTTTGATGAAAATTATGTAATCAGAGTGTTTTTATTCTTCGATCATTTGTTTTTAGCACTTGTTTAGTGCATTTTCTTAAGATGAGGAAAAATAACATATCACTCTTACTAATCTAACAAATAAATGAGAAACTTTAAAGTTTTAGAGTTTATTGTAATTATTATGTCTGGCTTCAAGATTCTAAAACTAATAACTGAGATACAACTGTGTCAGATTTTTAATATAAAATGTATCTTTGAATAAACCAATAGACACCAGCAGTACAATTATCCCAGCTATCCTTGTATACACATGTATACTTTTCCCTTCCTTCTTTCTTTTCTCCTTTCCCTCATCCCACTTGTTTCTTCCCTTTGAGCAATTTCTTTTCCTTTCACAACATCTATTGTACCTCTCAGGTTTAACCTGAGCAACTTCTTTCAAGGTAACAATATGTGATACAACAACCGTGTTAATTTCCTAACAGGTTGTCTTGAAATTCTGTGTCGCTTTTCTTGTTTTTGTCTTTGTTGTTATTATTTTGTTATTTTTTCTCTTTAAAGTAAAAAAAAAAAATGTATCTTTGTGAAATCATTACCTAACAGATGGAAGAGTTACACTGAGTTGCAATTAGTAAATCTGGTAATCTGAGCAATTTTGGTGAAGATAACAATATGTAATACAACAATTACTGTTAGTGCCTAACATTTGGTTTGAGACCTTGTATTCATGTCCTTGCTTTGTGTTGTTTGTATTTTGCTATTGTTCTTTTCTTTTGTACCATTTTTTAAAGTACAAAAAATCCTGTATGAACTACATATTAGACTGTCTTAAAACAGACAAATCAATCAGTGTAAGAGTGTTATACGTTATACTGCTGGACAAATAGAGAATGGGGGGCTGTATATTTTATCCTTTTTGAATTTTTGGACTTTTATTAGTACATATTTGCAACACATAATGATGACATTCATTCTAGGGAACTGGTATAAGTACATACCACATTTTAATTCTTTTTTTCCTTTCCCTCCACCCCATTTTATTTTTCCAGTGTTAGACTCACTTATTTATAAGACTTTATCACATCCACAGATTGAAAACCAGACTAATGGGCCAAAGAAAATATAGAATATTTAAGAAAATTCTACTAAGTCAAAGTGCAGTTTTAAATGCACTGTCCATGCTGGATTACAATACTCCCTTTTTCCTGGTATGACTCTTATGTTATATATATATATATATATATATATATAGAGAGAGAGAGAGAGAGAGAGAGAGAGAGAGAGAGAGAGAGTTTTTCCTATAACAGAAACCATATGAAGTCTAATCTGTTTCATCTTAAGTCCAGCAAACTTCATTTTATTTATTTGTCTCTCTCATTCCTGGCTAACCATCCTTCTATTTTTTTTTTT
>PVLD010021816.1:0-11527 GCA_004027595.1 Dinomys branickii
TTCTTTTTTTTTTTTTTTTTTTGTCTTTTTGTGACAGGGTCTTGCTATGAAGTTCAGGCTGGCCTTGAGTTCACTTTGTAGCCCAGGCTCGTCTCAAACTCGAAACGATCCTCCTGCCTCAGCCTCCTGAGTGCTGGGATTATAGGTGTGCGCCACCACACCCAGCTCAAATTATAACAATGTATTTGAATATCCACATAAATGTTATGTATGTATCATATATACACTTATATATAAGTAAAATGAATGGCAGCAAAGCTACAATCCTAATAATTTAGGATTATTTTATTAAAAGGTACTCATACTACATATACAGTGGTATTAAGGCAAAGTGACATATTGTTATTTGAAAGTTGGCATAAGTTAGCTGTAAATGTAAAGCAATCAGTAAAAATATGAAAAAGAAATATAACTCATCCTAAGAAACAACAAAAACAGAATCATGTAAAAGTCTTAAAACCACAAAAGGCAGAAAATGAGTGTATGAAAAATATAGGACAAAAAACAAGGACAATAAATAGACAACAGTAACAAATGTGGTTGACATTAATCAAACTTTTTCGATAATCATTTTGAAACATTAATGGTCTACATGTACCAATTAAAAGATAAGGATTGTCAGTGTGGGTAAAAATAAGACAAATTACATATATTATCTGCAAGTAATCAACATTTAAAAAAAAGAAATCAAAGTTAAATATTAGGGCACATAGCGAACGGTAGTGGCACATGTTTGTAATCCCAGCACTTTGGGAAGCTCAGGGAGGAGGGTCACAAATTCTAGTCCAACTTGGGCAACCTGGTGACTTTTGAGACCCTGTCTCAAAATAAAAATATTCAGAACATGACCGGGGTTGTATTTCAGTGGGAAGGCCATAGGTTTACTCTTCAGTACTGAAGGATGTATATAAAGTTAGTGAATGGAGAAAGGTTTATCATGCTAATATTAATCAAAAGAAGGCAGGATTTCAGACAGATCAAAGAAAGCAAAGTTATCAGAGATAAAGAGGGGCATTGCAAGAAGAAATGTTCAATTCTTCAAGAAAACATAGCAATTCTTAATTTATATATGCCTCACACTGTCAAAATATATGAAGCAAAAACTGATAGAACTTCAGCGAGAACTAGATGATTCTACTATTATAATAGAAGATTTCAACACCCTTCCTTCAGAAATAGACAAATCTGGCAGGCAGAAAATCAATAAGTACATAGTTTAACTCAACAACACCATTAACTAGTTGGATATAAAAACAAAGAGCAAATAAATACATGAAAAAATGTTCAACATCACTGATCATTTGAGAGATGCAAATTAAAGCACCACTGGGATTTCGTCTCACCCCAGAAGAAAGGCTGTCATCAAGACATCAGCCACTAACAAATGCAGGAGGGGCTGTGGGCAAACAGGAGCCCTTCTTGGCTCTTGCCTCTAGCCAGTACTTTAGAGCTCTATGTAAACAGGGAGCTGGTAAGTACAGCATGGCAGCTTTGGTAGCGCAGCTACCCATAAGGCCTCCATCCACTGCTGGGTAAGAAACCCCTAGTACACTAATGTATGTGCCACGCTGAACTTGTCTGAGTCATTCTTTGGTCTTTGGTGACCTCCCCATCCAGAGGCAGGCTTTCTTCTCTGTCTTTCCCAGAAAACTCACATGGGATATATCCAAAGCTTCGTGATGCTTGCTCCTTAGTGTGGCAGCATGAGGTGGTGGTCCCTAAGAGGACAGAAGTGGGCCTTTAAGAAGGAGGCCTGACGCAGGCATGGTGGCCCATGTCTGTGATTCCAGCGCTCAGGAAGCTGAGGTAGGAAGATCTGAGTTCAAGACCAGTCTGAACTACACAGCAAGACCTTCTCTCAAATCTACCCCCTGCCAAAAAAGAGTGAGCCTCTATGTATGGGACTGAGTGCGGGGCCACATCCTAATGAAGGGATTAATGCTGTCTCCTGGGAGTGAGTCAGTTCTCCTATGCCTAGATTAGTTCTCACAACCATGGGCTGTCACCAAGGTGGCTGGTGCCTTCCCTCTTTCATATGCACTTTTGCCAGTGAGATGCCATCTGTCATGTTGCTGTTGCAGAGCCAAGCAGATGTGGGCACTGTATTTTTGTTTGTTTTGGTTTTTACAGTACTGGAGATTGAACACAGAGGTACTCTATCACTGAGCTACATCCCTAGTCCTGTTTTATTTTGAAATAGGTCTTGGTAAATGGCCCAGTGTCTGGTTTTAAATTTATGAGCCTCCTGCCTAAGGCTCCAGAGTAGCTGAGATTTCAGGCATGCACCTCTGTGCCTGGCCCAAGACACTATGCTCTTGAATCTTCAGAGCTATGAGCTAAATAAACCATGTTTTCATTTTATTTTTGAGACAGGGTCTCACTATACAGGCTGGTCTTTAACTCACTACATAAGCCCAGGCTGGCCTTGAACTCAAAGCAATCCTCCAGCCTTAGCCTCCTGAGTGCTGGAATTACAGGCGTGTACCACTTACACATGCTCCTCATATTTATAATGTGTCTAGTCTTAGGTATTTTGTTATAGCAATACAAAATGAACCAGGACAAAAGTGAATTTGAAAAAGCTACATACTGTATGAATCCAACTATATGACATTCTGAAAAATGAAAGACTATGGAGGCAATATAAAGATTAGTGGTGGGGCTGGGGATATAGCTCAGTGGAATAGGTGCCTGCCTGGCAAGCACAAGGTCCTGAGTTCAATCCCCAGCACCGCAAAAAAAAAAGATTAGTGGTGGCCAGATATTTCTGGGGAGGGATGGATGACAGGCAGAACACAGACAATTTCAATTTTGATAAAGTCCATTTTTTTCTTTTGTCACTTATGAGTTTAGTGCTATATATATAAGAAGCCCTTACCTAACCCATGATAACAAAAAGTGTTGCCTTTTTCTAGAGAGTTTATGGTTTGGGGTATTACATTTATGTTTATAATTCATTTTTTGTTAATTTTCTATATGATGTGAGAGTTGGGATCCAACCTCATCTTTATGGATGGAACTATACAGCTGTATCAACACCATTTATTGAAAAGACAATTATTCTTTCTTCATGGAATGGTTTTTGCACCCTTGGTGAACATTAGCTGATTATAGCTGTAAGAACTTATTTCTAGACCTTTATGCCAGTTGTATGTGACACCATCTTGATTACTATGACTATTGAAATCAGAAAGTGTGGTTCTACTTTGTTTTTTTTTAGCCCTTTTGAGACAGGGTCTCACTGTGCAGGTCAGGCTGGCCTTGAATTCACTTTGTAGCCCAGGTGGCCTCGGACTCACAGTGATCCTCGTGCCACAGCCTCCCCAGTGCTGGGATTATAGGTGTGCACCATGACCCTGGCTCTTTTTATTGTTTCAAAACTATTTTTAAGAGCAGCTTTAGGCTCACAGCAAAATTGAGGAAGGTGCAGAAATAAAACATCAATGAAATGAATTAGAAACATAAGTAAGATTCAAAACTATAAACTCTCCAGAAAAGGGCAGCATTTTTTGTGGCCGTGGGCTAGCTAGGGGCTTCTGATATACAGCACTAAAAGCATAAGTGACAAAAGAAAAAAATGGGCTTTGTCAAAATTGAATTTTTTTTCTTTTATAATGTTGAGGATTAGACCTAGGGAGTCACACACGCAAGCACTCTACCTCATTTATCTCTCCAGCCCTTTTGAATTAGCCGGTTAAATTTGAGATGGGGTCTTGCTAAATGGCCCAGTCTGGCCTTGAATTTCGACCCCCCATGCCAGTAGCTTCCTGAATGGCTAGGATTATAGTTGTGTGCCTCTTAGTTTAGGAAAGACAAGAACAATTTTTGTGCTTCAAAGGATACCATTAATGGGTTAAAAATATCCCTTAGTTATTATGGACTGATCAGACCTGCAATCTCCCAAATGAGTGCACAGTGAAGGCTTAAGTAAATGAGACAAGTGGTATGATTTCAAGGCTCCAGGAGGTTCCAGCCCTCTAACAGAATTTCAGGTTTTCTGGGGATAAGACACAGAACTTCTCTAGGCGATCTGTATTTATTTGGTTTTCAAACAAAAAAAGGGGATACTGAAGAAAACGTGGGAATCTGAAAGGAATCTAACAGGACCTTGGGAGATGTTTTCCCAAGTAGTAAATTATGTCAATCAGGAGAAGCACCTTATCTTTAGGTTGACATTTATTACAGGAGTGTGGACCTTGCAACCACAATCTCCTTTTAGTTAATTGGGTTTGGAGTCAAATGTCCTCAGGTGTGGTCTTATCTTGTCCTTTGAGGTGTCACAGCTTCACAGGCCAATACAGGCCTCAGTGGGGACCAGTGACTCATAGAGGTTCAGTTACAATGAGTCCAATGCCTGTCTCCAGACAAAGGCAAATAGGCCTGGGACAATGCACAAGTAAACACGGAAAGCCAAGTAAATCCTGCTCAGAGCCACTTCACAGTGGTCTCTATCAAACCACCAAGAAAGTGAAAAGACAACCCAAGAATTGAAGAAAAAAAGTTTCAAGTCATATGCAGGACTCGTATTATGATATAAAAAAACTCTCAAAAACCAAAAAGCCAATACTGCAAACCAACTAAATAATGAACAAAGATCATCGTCAGAAGTCATGTTAACAATATGTGTCCTTGTATGAAAATGACACTTTACCACAGTGACTCTTCCTCCTCACAGTTCACAACCTGAGTCTAATCATGAAAAGAAAAGCAGATTTTAAGACAGAAGCATCAGCCAGGAATGGTGGCTGTAATCCCAGCACTTGGGAGACTGAGGCAGGAGGAGCACTGTGAGTTCAAGACCAGCCTGGATTACATAGTGAGTTCAAGGACAGCTGGCACTGCAAATTGAGACCTTGTCTCAACAAACAACAAACAAAACAGGGCCAGGGATACAGCTCAATGGCACAGTGCCGTCTGGCAAGGGTGAGGTCCTGAGTTCGATTCCCAATTTTAAAAAAAGACCCAAAAAACAAACAAAACAAACAAACAAAAAGACAGCCCAGGGCCAGGGATACAGCTCAGTGGCTCGGTGCCTGCTTGGCAAGTGCAAGGCCGAGTTCAATTTTCGGTACCAAAAAAATAAATAAATAAATAAAGCCTATAATCCCAGCACTCAGGGGTCTGAGGCAGGATGGTCACCATGAGTTCAGGGCCAGTCTGGACTACAAAAAAACAAAAAAACCCAAACAAGACAGAAGCATCTTATAAAATACATACCAGGACCTCTCAAAATTGAAGATGAACTGGGTATGGTGGTACATGCCTGTAGTTCCAGCACTTGGGAGACTGAGGCAGGATTGCTGCAAGTTTGAGGCCAGCCGGGGCTACATAGTAAGTTCAAAGCCAGCTATGTAGCAAGACTGTGTCTCACAGCAAACAAACAAACAGAACAGGAACAAAAAAAAAAAAAAAAAGATAAGTAAAAAAAATGGAAAATGTTAGCAATTATCACAGCCACAGAGCTTAAGGAAACATGACAACTGAATATAATGTAGTACCCTGATGGGATCCTAGAACAGGAAAAATATATTAGATAAAAACTAAGAAAATTGGGAAAACCTTGGAATTTAGTTGACAGTGTATCAGTATTAGTTTATTAAATGTAACACATATACCTGATGTCAAATGTTAATAATAAAGGAAGCTGAGTTGGGCATTTGTGAGAACTTTCTCTTCTATGGCCTCTATTTTTGTGTAACGTTAAACCTGTTCTATTGAAAAAGTCTGTTAAACCTGGCATTGTGGTGCACATCTGTCATCCCAGCACTTGGGAGGCCTAGGCAGGGGGATCATTGCGAGTTCAAGGTTAGCCTGGGCTACAAAGTGAACTCAAGGCCAGCCTGAACTGCATAGGGAGACCCTGTCTCAAAGAGACAAAAAAAAAAAAAAAAGAATACATACAAATGAACAACAACTCAGTTTCCCACTGAAGTTGATAACTCCTCCAATTCTAGTCCCAAAGGATACTGACGGCTAAAGATATTGTGAGGGATGGGATAAATGGAAATAATTAGCAGTCACTGAAGCCTTTGCCATTAATTCAGAGATTTCAGTCCTTAAAAGTGTTCTCCTGTCTTGTACTTGTCATAAGCTTCTGTTTTATTGTTGCCTTCTCATAAGAACCAACAGTTTATTAAATATCAACTCCAGGCATATTTCTTGGCTGCTCTCTAATATGTATTTCATGAGTTAATCAGGTGAATGCAAGAATCAGTCCTATTTATGAACCAGAGAAAGGTAAGGGTAACATATCGAAATGGTAGACAAAGACTTGTATGGTGATATTATGTTAAAGTACAAGCCCTTGTGGCTTCACGTGGGAGTCTAGTAAATCTCTCTCAAGCAGATTTCTCTCCAGTACTCTGTCATACCACTTAAGGAATAATTTTGACAAATGCTTTCTTAAATTTATTATGTCCATGGGATTCTCTCTAATATCCCTGATGTTGAGAGTTCTGTACCTACTAAAGGTAACCTTGTATTTCTTCCTTTTCCATATTTACTGTGGGTATGAGGTTCTGGATGTTTAATAAGGTTTGAGTGTCAGTTGAGAGTTTCCTTGCAGTCCTTACATTTGAATGGCCTCTCTCCTGTGGGAATCATTTGATGTATAAGAGAGGAACTATGCTTGAATGATTTTCCACAACCAATTTATAGCGATTATCTCCAGAATGGAGTCTTGGATTTTTATTACTGTTTTCACTCTTACAGAAGGCTACATGGATTCTTACAGAATCCACACTTATTACATTCAAAAGCCTTTGACTAAATGTGAGCTTTTTGATGTTTTGTAAGGTTTGTGTGTTGGGTAAAGAATCTCCCATATCCACTACCTCTGTGGAGCTTCTCTCCAGTATGAATGATTTGATGTCTAATGAAGGATGTGCTTCAGCCAAAGGCCTTCTCATGTTGATAACATACATAGGAATTCATTGGAATATGCCTTTTGTCTTTTTTTGTTTTTGTTTTTTAATTTTATTTTAAAGACAAAAGAATGGAGACATATGAACCAGAATAAGCCATAAACAATACAGAAAATACAAAATTATACAGAATATAGTAGGGAATTAGCACTGGATGTTGTATTACATAATATTATCTTCACATTAGTTAACACATAAACGTTAAAGGAAATACTAAATTATAGAGAAGATAGAGAATTAGCACTGGATGCTGTATAATATAAAGTTATTGTCACTTCTGTTAATACAAAACTGATTGAGGAAATACAAAATTATAGACAACATAGAAGGGAATTAGCTCTGGATGCTGTCCTACACGTTACCTTCACATCTGTTACTCAGTTACACAGATGATGGCCCATTTGATCATTCAATTTTTCTCCTCCCTCATCTCTGTTGCCCTACCACTCAGTCATCTTCCCTGTGATAATAACTGTATTCCTGGGATTATCTATACCCCTGGACTCTTGCCTTGGGAAGAGATATAGCTGCCTCAGACTATACTATAGCATACATGGGTGTATATAAACTGCCATGGCAACAGGGCAGAGTTGGGCGGTCCGCTGTGAGCATATGTGCTTTCCCACCTCCAACCAAAGTAGTTTGTATACACCCATGTATGTTACAGTGTAGTCTGAGGCAGCTATATCTCTTCCTAAGGCGAGAGTCCAAGGATATAGATAAACCCAGGAGTACAGTTATTACCACAGGGAAGATGACTGGTTGAGTGGTAGGGCAACGGAGATGAGGGAGGAGAAAAATTGAATAATCAAATGGGCCATCATCTGTGTAACTGAGTAACAGAGGTGAAGGTAACATTATATAGGACAGCATCCAGAGCTAATTCCCTTCTATGTTCTCTATAATTCTGTATTTCCTCAATCGTTTTTGTATTAACAGAAGTGAAGATAACCTTATATTATACAGCATCCAGTGCAAATTCCCTACTATCTTCTCTATAATTTGATATTTCCTTTAATGTTTTTGTGTTAACTAATGTGAAGATAACTATGTAATACAACATCCAGTGGAAATTCCCTACTATATTCTGTGTAAGTTTGTATTTTCTGTATTGTTCATGGCTTTTCTGGTTCATATGTCTCCATTCTTTTGTCTTTAAAATAAAATTTAAATAAATAAATAAATAAATAAATAAATAAATAGTGAAAAGAAAACTGCCATGGTCGGAGGTGGAAAAGTACGTATGCTCACAGCGGACCACCCGGCTCCGCCCCGTCACCATGCTATGGGTGGGGGTGTGTCCAGTCCGTGAGGCACCCTCAGTGGGGCCCACAGCAGAGCAGCCGCGGGGCCCTCAGCGGAGCAACCGCAGGGCACGCACCCCCGTCGGGGTGCCCTCAGTGACCCGTTTGGCTGTGTCCTGTTGCCTCGATGCCAGAGGCCCTTTCTTCTCCTCCTCCCTCCTCCTGATCTTCAGTATTACCGTTCTCCACCCCTTGCAGCTGGGCATTGGACGAACTTGCGATGCTTGGTATAAGGGCTTGAAATCTCCCTGGCCCGTTCTCACTGTGTTAATTCAGGGTATGAACTGAGTCTAAAGATTAGTTCTAGAATAGAGTTGGAGGATTTTCTCGGGTCTGCTGTATAGAGTATGTTGTTGTTTTTCAGACTCCTGGTCTGCTGCTCTTCATCCAATCTGTTGCTATGGGTTCATGCAAGGTTCATATGTGCAAGCTGTAAGGAGACCCTCTTGGTGCTCACATTAATAGTTTGGGGTGAGTCCTGAAGACTGTGGATTCGTCCCATTGTTGCCTGGAACAGGCGGTGTTTGCTCAAGATGCCGAGACTCAAGGTGCTCCCAGAGAGAGTTCAGGGTGGGAGCTGAGTCCCGGCAACCCAGCTCATGCTTCCTGCCTGATGTTGGAGTGAGAAGGGCATGGAGCCATGTGATCCACCTCCATCTGTTTCTCCCTCTGGTTGCGGTGCTGGAGCCCCCATCCACTCCTTGGCCAGATCCCTGGGAGCCCCCGTGGCTCACTGCCGAGGTTCCCCGCTGCTCTCCAGCGGTAGCTGCTCACCCAGCAGAGAGGCAGGGGGCACTGCCTTGAGGCAGGTGCAGAGCCGGACATGGTGGGCTGTGTACTAGTTGCATTGATTCTCTCCAGGCACTGATTAGGAAGGTTGCCACAGGGTGGCGACTCTGCCCCAGTGGCTGTCGTAACTTCTCATCCTCAAGCTGGGTTCGACAACTGCTCCCGACCGCCATTGCCTCTTCTCCTGGCTGCGCCCTCCCCTCTCTAGCCCTGGACCAGCTCTCAGAACTCTGCTCTCCCCTGGATGAGTCGGGAGGCTTCTGTGAGCATGGGCCTCCGAAGCTGAAGCTGTGGATGCCAGAATGAGGGTGTGGGCCAAGGGTGTGTTTGGAGAGGTGACTTCCTCCTTGTTGGTCTCCTCTCCTTGTGACTGCACCATGGCGGATCTCTGATCCTTTCCTCCAGAAGAGGTTTTACTTAGTCTTTCCGAGGGCTTCAGTTCCCATTTCAGATCCTTCCTGAGTTCAGGATACCCATCTCTTTCCCTTCTGTCCTTCACATGTTGTTATATTCCTGTATTCCTTTGTCTGAGTGGCATTCCTCTGGGAGGTTCTCTCTCTGCTGCCTACCCGGTCGCCATCTTGAAGTCCTCTTGTAAAACTTATTTAGTTAATTTGTTTCTTTCTAATGAATTGACCATTACATTTCTAAAGTTCTGAAATGGCCAACAGACCATAGAAAGATACCACCTTAGGCACCTGCTTGAATGGAATATACCTTTTGTTCAGCTGAATAATATGTGTATTAATGGTCAAACCATTTCCATATTCATTATATTCTGAATGCAGTTTAGCCACAGAATCTGAATTAAACTTCAAGTTAGTTTTAAAGTTATGTCTGTCTGGGAACCCTGTTCCTGCTCTAGTTTCCTGTTGTGTATCCCAAAAAGAGTTAACTGACATACAGCTTTTCTTATTGTCACTATACTCAGAGACTCCTTCCTCACTGTAGACTGTTGTGTGAATGAAAGCTTCTTGCAGCAAATTTACACCCTGCTTTTCCAGGTTCCTATGACACTGATCCTCACCTCTCCATTTGTATAAGGAGGCATGTGCATTTTTCATAGGCCTTGACATAATTATTCCATGAGATGATTCTTCTATAGCAACTCTCTGCTTTAGAATGGAATCTCAGTTTCTGAAATAGTCAATTTTCTGGCACCACATCCCTGTGGAGGTTCCTTTCAGCAGAGTCCAGTTGCTCCTATTCTTCCTCACTGAATTCCACAACCGCATCTCTCTCTCTCTGAATATTGTAGGTTCCTGGAGCTTGCCTGTTAGTCAGCTCCTGTGCCCTCCTCCCTGGTGCTCCTCTTCTGAGGGCAGAGTCTCTGAATGATATGCTGCAGATTGCAGCTGCTACCCAGGGCCTTATTCAACCCAGTGCTAGAGTCAAAATGAGCCATGGAAGTCACCATTCCTGGGTGGTAGAAGAAGCTGGCATTGACAGTCACAACAGAACTAAACCACAATAGTAAGCATTAATTAGGACATACATACATTAAAATTCTCATTCATTGCTGATGGGACTGTAAAATGGTGCAGCTATTGTGGGAATAGTTTTGCAGTTATTGAAAAGATTACAACACAGAGTTGCCATATGATCTAGTAATTGCACTCCCAGGTATACACTGAGAAGCAATAAAAACATAGGTCTACACAAAAACTTCTACCCAGAGTACAAGTTGGTCATCATTATCCATAAGAGCTACCAAGTGGAAATAACCTAAATGACTATTAACTGATGAATGGATAAACAAAAGATGAGTGAACAAAATCCAATATATCTATACAATACAGTGTGACCTGGCAATAAGAGGGATGAATTACTAATACATGTTACAACATGGAAGAACCTTAAAACATGCTAAGTGAAAGAAGCCAATCATGAAAGACATATAGTATGATCACATTTATACAAACCATTCATAATAGTCAACATCTATAGAGAAAGGAATTAGATTTGTGGTAATAAGAGACTGAAGGGAGGAAGAAGATGACTGTTAATGGGTACAGGGCTTCTTTTCAGGATAATGAAAATATTCTAAAATAGGCAATGACGATCGTTATACAATTACATATATACTAAAAATCATTGAATTATATATTGTAAAAGGGCAAAAATTATGGTGTGAATTACATCTCAATAAAACCTTTAAAAAGTTAGATTATGTTATTTCTATGCTCAGAACTCTCCGTTGATTTTCCATTTCACTTAAAGCAAAAGTCAAATTATTTAAGTAACCAAAAAAAAAGGGGGGGGGCAAGATCTGCCTTACCATTACTACCCTATTTGACCCTATAACTCGCCCCTGAAATTATTCTTTGTTTTTCAGATCATTTTCTTTATTAGTGTATGTTTATTTTATTTTATATTTTGTCTTTTTGAGATAGGGTCTCAATATGCAGTTCAGGCTGGCCATGAACTCACTTTGTCCCAGGCTGGCCTCAGACTTGCAGTGATCCTCCTGCCTCAGCCTCCCGAGTGCTAGGATTACAGGTGTGTGCCACT
>PVLD010021816.1:11627-30732 GCA_004027595.1 Dinomys branickii
GTACCAAGGATTGAACTCAGGACCTTGGGTTTGCCAGGCAGGTGCTTATTCGACTGAGGTACATCCCCAGCTCTGTTATCTCCTCTTATCTATCTTTTATTTTGCTCTCTGTTTATACTTTTGGTTTCCCATATAAGAGAAACTCTGTGATATTTAACCAGCCTGCATGTCTAATTTATTTCACTTAACATTATGGTCTCAAAGTGCACCTATTTTCAATCTTCTTTAACTCTCTAGCTTTCCTGGTGTTTTTCAATGCTATGTGCACCCTCCTTCCCTTGGGTTTCCACTGGGCAGATCATTCTTTTTCAGTGTATCATACCTCATTCTTTTAGGTATTGCTCAAATTTTACTTTTTGGTGAGGCCTGCTGTTACAGCTTATATCTAGATGTCCCCCCACATAAGTGCTATGTTCACACAGGCGGGACTTTGCAGAGCTGGTTTGGTGTAGGATGTGGGATACTTGGATTATGGGTGTGTAATACTACATTAGTCCACTGATTGGAATTAACATAGTTCTGGGTGTCGTTGAAAGAATTTACTGAAGACAGAAGTCTAATCATGGAAGGTTGGAGGTGGTGTACACCTATAATCCCAGCACTCAGAAGTCTGAAGTAGGAGGATCACTGTGAGTTCAAGGCCAGTTTGGGGTACAAAGTGAATTCAAGGCCAGATTTAACTGCATAGTGAAACCCTGTCTCAAAAAGACAAAAAGAAACAAGGAGGAGGAGAGGAGAAGGAGAAGAAGGAGAAGGAGAAGGAGAAGGAGGAGAAGAAGAAGTCTCACCTGGGTAAAGGTGACTTGGATGTAAAGAGACAGAAATGCTTGCTGCTGCTTTCTACCTGCCTTGTCATAAACTGTTTCTCTTCTGTGATGGCCCTCTGCCATGCCACCTCGTCCTTGAACCAGCCAATTATGAACTAAAACCTCTACAAACTGTGAGGCAAAGCCAGGTGTAATGGCTCACGCCTATAATCCCAGCACTTGGTAGGCTGAGGCAGGAGGATTGCTGTGAGTTCAAGGCCAGCCTTGGCTACAAAGTGAGTTCAAGGCCAGCCTGAAGTACATAGTGAAACCCTGTCTCAAAAAAAGACAAGAAAGAAAGAAAGAAAGAAAGAAAGAAAGAAAGAAAACAAAACTGTGAGCTAAAATAAATCTTTACTCCTTTAACTTTGGGTGTTGGGTATTTTTTTTTAGTAATGAGAAAAATGACTAAGACACCATCCCTGGTCTTCCCATTGTAGAATTCTTTTTTTTTTTTTTTTTTTTTTTTTTGCAGTACCACAGATCAAACTCAGGACCTTGTGCTTGCCAGGCAGGCGCTTATTCCACTGAGCTATATCCCAGCTCCCCCATTGTAAATTATAACATCTATCTACAAAATATCTTTGAAAACACTATGCCATTCATAGTTGTGAATATCCTATAGTTTGGACTTTTCTGTGCCTTCTTGGTACAATTTATCTTGTTCTTCTATCCATTGTATTTCCTAGAAGCTAGGAGTGAAAGTTTGCTTAAATTCAATTAAACATTTAGGCAAGGATAATTAACAGGTTTTGTGATGTACTTCATACAGTATCATACCATGATAAAAAATAGAACTTAATAGAAATACAAACATGGTCTTCAACCTGTATGTGTTTGAAGTTACCATTGAATATAAAACTCAGTCAAACCAGAGATCACGTTTATCTTCATTTTCATATTTGCAATTCATGCAGTTTACAATCATTTTTTTTTTCTTTTTGATAGGGTGTCACTATGCGGTTCAGTCTGGCCTTGAGCTCAATTTGTAGCCAAGGCTGGTCTCGAACTCACAACAATCCTCCTGCCTCAGCTTCCCAAGTACTGGGTTTGCAGGCATGTGCCACTATGCCTGGTAATAAATTTTTAAAACTCAATTTATATTAATATTTCCTATTAAAGATAAATAGTATTGAATTTCTTTCTCTTGTAGTTCTGGGGGATTTTTTCCTTAAAATTTTTTGGGGGGGTCAGCATCTCACTCTGTTATTCAGGCTGGCCCTGAACTTACTATGTAGCTGGGGCTGGCCTTAAACTTAAGGTCATCCTCCATCCTCCTGCCTCAGCCTCCTGAATGCTAGAATTACAGGCGTGCACCAGCATTAATTCTTTTTTTTTTTTTTTTGTCTTTTTGAGACAGGGTCTTGCTCTGCATTTCAGGCTGGCCTTAAACTCACTTTGTAGCCCAGGCTGGTCTCAAACTTGCAGTGATCCTCCTGCTTCAGCCTCCTCATTGCTGGGATCACTGGTGTGCATCATCATGCCTGGCATTAATTCTTAATTTTGTCTCTTTTGGCTCTTAGTAACACTAACATTTGCTTGTTTTATCCTACAGTATAAATCATTGGATTAAAAATTGTATGACCATTATTATTACAAGTAATAACATTATTGAATAACATTTAAAATTTTTTTGGAACTTTTGTGTCATTAAGATATACCCTCTTGATCATGTCTAGAAGATATAAAGAACTTGGTTTTGAGTTTTTTTATTACATTTTTTAACATAAAGAACTTGTACAATTCAGTAATGAAAGACAAATAATTTAATTTAAAATGTATAGTCTGATTGTTTGAGACAAGGTCTCCCTATGTATCCCAGGTTGGCCTAGAATTTACAGTGATCCTCCTGAGTGCTGGGGTTACAAGTGTGCACCACCACACCTGGAAAATAAATATATTTTTAAAAAACTGGACAAAGGATTTGAATAGTGTTGTAGGTTGGATTTTTTGCAAGGGGAAACAATACAGTACAGGACACATATTTTATAAGGTTATTTATAATAGTCACCTAAAGAATCATATACAAAAAGAGAGTTCAGGAAATCTTTCCACACACTAAAGACCAAAGAATCCAGCTGAGAGACTGGATCCCACAATAATATCCTGCACACGAGTCCAGCTGAAGACCTCGAGCCCATAACAATGCCTCCCATGAGTCAAACTGGAGGCCTAGGGCCCATGACGTCTCATGCAGGCCTGTTTCACGGTTCTGTGCTGGGAAGGCCCGAAGTTCAGTGGTGGAGGCTAGAAAGTCTGTGCCAGTGGGATGAAGGATCTGTGCTAGCAGGCTGAGGGATCTGCACTGGAGTCAGGAAGCAATGCTCAAAATAAGATCCAGAGCTCTCCTGAAAGGTACCACAGTCATCCTCAGCAATAGTGAAGTTCTGAGCTCCTCTGATGATAAGGACAGCTGAGTTCCCCTCAGGACAGCCAACACAACAAGCTTCTCCAGGAGACTGAGCAGTACACCATCTTCCCCTCCAGAACCAGGAAGCAATGCTTGAAGTGAGGACCAGAGCTCCCCCAAAGTGAGTTGTAACCATTCTCAGTGACAGTGAGATCCCAAGCTCCTCCTCTGATGAGAACAGCCAAGTTTATCAGGAAAGCCAGCCTGACAAACTCCTCCAGAAAATCCATCAGTTCCTTACAGCTTCCTAACAGCTTCTACAGCCTCTAACAGCTTTTAAACTTTGTCCGCTCCAGTTCTGCCTCTTATGCTGCTGGCAACAACCCTCAGACAGGCCTCCCACACCCAGCACCATGCTGTCTCAGTTCAGCAGGGTGTTACAAGTGGACTACCAGTTGTCATTCCCCCCCACAGGCATATAGAAACTTCTCCAAAGAAGGTACTACATACTTATGGCCAACAGTACATAAAAAGTCATTAAAGAAATGAAAATCAAGTCAAGCATGATAGCTCAAAACCACAGTGACTTGCCAATTCACAGCCACAGGGATGACTAACACGAAAAAAGACAATATTAAGTGTTGGTGAGGAGGTAGAGAAATTGGCATTGTCATTTAACAGTGGGATCATAAATGGGGCAACCATTTTGGACAACTTTTTGGCAGTTCATCAAAATGTTTAAAATAGAGTTAACATACATCCAAACAATAGAAATGGGAACATGTACCTACACAAAAAATTGTACATAAATGTTTACAGGACTTCCGGGAAGATGGCAACTGGGTAAGCAGCAGAGAAAGACCTTCCTGGAGGATCGCCATCCAGACACTGGAATATAGCAACATGAGAAAGACAAGAAGGAAAGAGATGGGTCCCCTGAACCCAGGAAGGATCTGAAATGAGAATTGAAGCCCTCAGAGAGACCAAACAAGACCTCCTCTGGAGGAAAGGCTTGGAGAGCTGCCATGGCGCAGTTAGAGGAAGAGGAGGCAGAGAAGGAGGGAGTCACCACTCCAAATACACACTTGGCCCGCTCCCTCATTCCAGCACTCACAGCTTCAGCTTCAGAGAACCACGCTCACGGGAGCCTCCCGACTTGGACGGGGAGAGTGGAGTTCCAAGAGCTGGTCCAGGACTGGAGAGGAGAAAGCGCAGCTAGGAAAAGAGACAGTAGCAGTTGGGAGGTGTTGTCGAACCCAATGTGAGGATGAGAAGCCACTAAAACAGCCACTAAAACAGAATCCCCACCCTGCAGCAACCTTTCCAATCAGCACCTGGAGGCAAGGTGGAGTCAAAGCAACCAGTACACAGCCCACCACACCCAGCTCTACCCCTGCCCCAAGGCTGTAGCCTCCTGCCTCTCCACTGTGTGAGCAACTACCAGCAGAGAGCAGCAGAGAGCATCTGCAGCTACCCCAGAGCCACAGCAATTCCCAGGGATCCAGCCAAAGAACAAACAGGAACTGGAGCAAAACAGTAAGAAAGAGCTGCAGATGGAGGTATATCACACGACCCCACATCCTTCTCACTCCAACACCAAGCAGGAAGCACAAGCTGAGTTATCGGGCTTCAGCTCCTACCCTGAATTCCCTCTCTGAACACTTTGAGTCTTGGTGGCCCGAGCACTGAACATGTGTCCTTGACAGCAATAGGCTGAGTATACAGGCTTCAGGACTCACCCTAAACTACTAATATGAGCACCAAGAGGGTCTCCATACTGCTTGTATATATGAACCTTGTATGAACCTATAGCAACAAATTACATGAAAAGCAGCAGTCCGGGAGTCTGAGAGACAACATACTCTACATAGTAGACTGGAGAAAATCCTCCAATTCTCTTCTAGAACTAATAACTAAGCTTAGTACACACCCTGGACTACCACGGTGAGCATGAGTGGGGGAGACCTCACACCACTTGTTCCCAGCATCATAAGTGCACCCAATGCCCAGCTGCAAGGGGCGGGGAATGGCAGCACTGGAGATGAGGAGGTGGGAGGAGGCGAAGACCTGGAACTAGGGTGCAGACCTGGTTCTCTAGCTGGGTGGAGACAGCCTCCAAAGAGCCATAGGCAGCCTGCAGAGAGGCACTAGTAGCCTCTAAGGGGGCCCTGGGGGGCCTTGACAGGGAGCTCAGTAGCCTGAGACTACCTGAAGACCTGGATGGGGCCTCTGGCAGCTCAGAGATGGGGCGGAGCCTGGCAGTTCACTGGGGGCGACTCTGTGGACTTGACCCGGCCCCTGCTAGCATGGTGGCGGTCTGCTTGGGTGACCCTGAGGACTCAACTGGATCTCTGGATGCGAAGTATCAAGGCAAAGCCTGGTGGTTCACTGGGTAACCTCTCCAACTCGACTGGACCCCTGATGGCCTTGAGGGCTTGTCAGTGGAGGCCTGACCATAGTAGCCTGGTTCCCTGCCTGTCTACTGTCTTTGAACATGGATGGGCTGGGGATATAGCTCAGTGGAATAAGTGCCTGCCTGGCAAGCGCAAGGTCCTGAGTTCAATTCCCAGTACTGCAAAAAAAAAAAAAAAAAAAAAGGAACATGGGTGCTTTTCCACTTCCTGCCATAGCAATTTGTATACACCCATATATGTTACAGCATAATTTGAAGCAGCCATGTCTCTTCCCAACGTGAGAGTCCGAGGGAGTAAATAAACCCAAAAGTATAGTTATTATCAGGGGGAAGATGACTTATCGGGTGGTAGAACAAGGGAGATGAGGGTGGAGAAAATTAATTAATCAAATGAGCCATCATCTGTATAACTGAGTAACAAATGAGAAGATAACATAATGTAATACAGCATCCAGTGCTAATTCCCTACTATCTTCTCTATAATTTTGTATTTCCTGCATTGTTTTTGTGTTATTCTGGTTTATATGTCTCCATTCTTTTGTCTTTAAAATAAAAAATAAAGTACAATAAAAAAGAAATACCCGAAATTAAAAAAGTGTTTATAGTGACAGTACTTGTAATAGGCACAAGAAAACAACAACTCAAACGTCCTTCAACTGATACTAGATAAATAAAATGTGTACTTCAGGCAATGAGATATTATTCAATCATAAAAAGGAATGAAATACTGAAAGATGTTACAATATAAATTAATCTTGAAAACGTGATGCTAAGTGAAAGAAGCCAATTACAAAAAGCCACACATTATATGATTATATTAATGTGAAATGTTCAGAACCGGAAAATCTGAAAAGCGGGAAAGTAAATTACAAGTTTTCAGTGACTGGAAGGAAGGAGGCCTCGGGAAACATGAGAATGGAGCTGTGCTAATGCAGTCAGTGTTTATTTTAGGAAAATGAAAATGTCCTAAAATTAAGTGTAGTGATGGTTAAAAAAAACAGTGAATACAGTAAATCATTGGATTGTGTATTTTAAAAGGGAGAATTCAGTGTTATATACATTATATTGTTAAAAACTTTTGTTTAAAAACGTATACTGACTTAAAGATGTACCAAGTACTGCCTTCAAAAGTCTCATGAGCTAGGCGTGGTGGCGCACGCCTGTAATCCCAGCACTCAGGAGGCTGAGGCAGGAGGATCGTCGTGAGTTTGAGACCAGCCTGAGCTACAAGGCCAGCTTGAACTGCATAGCGAGACTCTGCCTCAAAAAGACAAAAAAATAAAAAAAGTCTCATGAAGTAATTCTTTGACAGGGCTTGCACTACACCTGTAATACCAGCTATTTGGGAGATTGAGGCAAGAGGATTACTTGAACCCAAGAATTTGAGGCCAGTCTGGGCAACATAGCAAGACTCTCAAAATAACTATGCAGCCAGGCATGGTGGCACATGTCTGTAATCTCAGCACTCGGGAGGCTGAGGGAGGAGGATCGTTGTGAATTCACGACCAGCCTGGGCTACAAAGTGAGCTCAAAGCCATTCTGAACTGCATAGTGAGACCCTGTCTCAAAAAGACAAAAAAGAAAAATTAAAAAATAAATAAATAAATAGGCAGCTAGATAAATTTTTTTTGGTGTGTGGCAAAAACTCTTGAGTCTCTGGTCTTGGCATTATGCATTATGACATATTCCATGTAGCCATCATCCTGTATATTAAGTTTCTAGAACTTATTCACATTACAACTGAAAGTTCACACCATTTTAATTATCTCTCCCCTTCACCCCCTAGGCCCTGGTCACCACCATTCTACTGTCACTATGAACTTGACTTTTTTTTTTATTCCACAGAGAATAAGATCATGCACTATGTACCTTTCTGTGTCTAGCTTTGTTCACTTAGCATAATGTCCCCTGGGTCAATCCATGTTGTCATAAGGGGCAGGGTTTTAAAGATGGCTAATGATGAAAGAGGATCACAAGTTCAAGCCCAGTCTGGACACCTTAATAACTCAGCAAGACACCATCTCAAAATAAAATGTAAGGGCAGGGGCTATAGCTTAGTATGAAGGACCTAGGTTCAGTCCCCAGTACCATGCGCACACAAAGTTAAATAATGCTCCATGGTGAGGTGTGTGTGTGTGTATTTCCTTTATCCATTCATCTGATAACAGAAGCTTTAGGTTATTTTCATATCTTGGCTGATGTAAACAATGCTGCGGCGAATGTAAGAATGTAGATACCTCAACATACTGATTTCATGTCCTTCAGATATATACCCAAAAGGGGGACTAGTAGATCACACAATAGTTCTATTATTTATTTTTTGAGGGTGTCATTACTGTTTTCCATAATACTGCACCAGTTTACATGCCCACTGTGGTCAGTCAGTTGACGGTTCTTATGTTTCATTCAGATAGAAATCACAAGCTGACAAAGTGCAGCTCTGTCAGAGGCCCTGATGCCGCCAAACAACACCAGATACTACTGGGTCCTGTCAGCTGGCACGACCAGCTGATGGTCTCTGCTGCTGCCAGCTGATGCAATTTAATGCTGACTTGTGCCTGATGCTATTGTTTAGCTCTGCCAGGTGCTGGTCTGAATTGCTGATCTTCATTGGCTGCTGGTCTCTGAAGCTCTTCAGGCCTAACAGCCCTTGCTGTTTATCTCTTTTTTTTAAGGAGGTCATTCTGTCCCCACTATTGAGGATCAGAATCCCAAGTAGATTTACAGGACCATACAGACTCCACACTATCTAATAAATAAATCAACCCAAGGTCCAGGGTTATAGCTCGGCAGTGCAGCACCTGCCTGGCAACTACCAGGTTCTGAGTTCAATTCCTGATACAAATATAAATAACTGGGCTGAGTGTGGTGGCATATGCCTGTAATCCCAGAACTTTGGATGCTGAGGCAGGAGGAGCATTGCAAGTTTGAGATCAACCTGGGCTACAAAGTGAGCTCAAGGCCAGCCTGAACTGCATAGTGAGACCCTGCCTCAAAGAAGAGACAAAAATAAATAAATAAATAAATCCAATCAATCAATCAATCAGTCAATCCAATAAATACATCATAGAACCAGTGGTGCAAAGTTTTATTTTAACAGGACCTTTGTTGAGCACAAGGAGGATCATTCCACCAGAGGGAGCCCTCCTAGAGTAATCCAGTGAAAGTGGATTATGCAGCAGCTACAGGCCTGCAATTGGTTCAAATGTAAACCCATGGTTGGTTCAAATTCAGGTCTACTATTTGGTTCCAATGCAGGCCTCTGATTGCCCAAGGGGGGGCAGGAGTAGCTGTCTCGGACAGCTGGAGTTGTTAAGCTGCAGGTGAGTGAGCAGGCAGGGTCCCTGGAGCTGTTTGATTGATGGCTATTATGTCTCCAAGAAAAATGGCAGGGCCCAGCTGAGGAATCTTTGGGAGAGCTAGATGTTTTCATTGCAGCTAATTAGGGTCTGGGAAGGTTAGGGATGTTAATGTGCTCAGATCTCCCCTTCCCTGATGTTGGTCACTAGGGTGGTGTCCCTCCTATTTCCTCCAAGAGGAGAGTTGTGGGCAGCACAACTGACAGCTGAGTTGCACCTCCTGTCAGAGCACTGTGGAAAGACCAGCCTCTAAGTAACCAGGGAAGACAGTAAGGCACATTGTCTCAGTCCACTGGGGAGGTGGGGGAGCAAAAGGAGGCAAGGGGAAGGGGCATGGCAGCTATAGACCAAACCAGGCCTACCTGGGCCAGCACAGAAAGAGAAGGGGAGAATCAGGCACTTCATGTCCGTCTCACCACCAACAAAAGTTCCCTTTTCTCCACATCCTTGCAAGACTTGCTATCTTTGGTTCTAGGTTTCTGCTGAAGGATTGTATCGGGTATCGCCAGGATGGTGCCGCTGGAGAGCGAGCAGTTCCTGACTGAGCTGACCAGGCTCTTCCAGAAGTGCCGGACGTCAGGCAGCGTGTTCATCACCCTGAAAAAATGTAACGGTCTGATTAGATCCATCCCGAAGGAGGGTTCTGTGGAGGGCTTCGAGCCTTCAGACCACAAATGTCTGCTGAGACTGACGGATGGGAAAAAGAAGGTCAGCACTGTGGTCCAAAGAAGCGAGTATGTTTCAGACGGCCTGTTCACATCTGTTGGGAGCCAACACAGATGGGCTGAAGAAGAGAGACAAAAGAACAAGAATAAGAAGGCGAAAGCAGCACAGTGAAGGGCACCAGATTCTCTGTTTTTACCAGTTAACCAACGAATGGCTACGTGTCCTTTGGTGTTTACTCTTCGCCACAAAGCTAGGTTTTTGGTTTCCCTGCTCGCCTGGCAGGTGCTGTGTCACTGAGCTATATCCCCAGCCTCTACCATTTTCTTCTGATGAATCATTCTAATTATTTTTATCAACCTAAAATGAGCATATATATTTGCAAAGATAACCACAAGTATTATTTTTGTGCTGTTTTCTAATCAGAAAGTACTATGCTTTACTCTTAGTCTGTACCTTCTTTTTTCGCTTATGTCATGGAGATCACACCCCAGCATACATAGTTTATTCTTGTTCATTTAAATTAAAAAATTCTGGTAAAATACTCATAAATATACTATATATTATATAATATGTAAAATGTATAAACACAACAAATACACAAAATTTAAACTATTTTAAAGCATACAGTTCAGTGGCCTTAAGTACATGCACATTGTTGCACATGCATATCCAATATCCAAATGCTTTTTCTTTCCCAACTTGAAATTCTTTTTTTTTTTTTTTTGAGACAGGGTCTCACTATGCAGTTCAGGCTGGCCTTGAGCTTACTTTGTTGCTCAGGCTGGTCTCGAACTTTCAGTGACCCTCCTCCTGCCTCAGCCTCCCAAGTGCTGGGATTACAGATGTGCGCCACCATGCCCGGCTCCCAAGTTAAAATTCTCTACCCATTAAATACTACTCCTCATTCTCTCTTCCCCCCTGCCAACCTTTGACATTCACCATTATACCTCCTATTGCTAAATCTCACTACGCTAAGTACCTTCTACAAGTAGAATCATATAGTAGTTGTCCTCTTGTGACTTATTTCACTTAGCATAATGTTCTCAAGATTCATCCATGTGCCGGGCATGGCGGCCATATAACCCAGGTTTATGGTGATCCTCATGCCTCAGCCTGTGATACCACACCTGGCCCTTTAAAAAATCCCCTTCCCCTTTCCTTCCTTTTTCTCCATCCCCCTCCAATTCCCTTATCCCATTTTTCATTCTTATTTTTATTATTACTCATTAATTGGGGTTACTAGGTTCCTGTCTGTGGCATAACTTTCTTCCAGCTATTTCTCTTCCCCTCCTCCTCACCCCTCACACTTTTTCCCCTTGGACCACTTCTCTGTTGCAAGAGATCCACTTCCTAGTCTCCTTCTACCCATCTACCTGGTTTTTTCTAGCTACTTGTCCGTTATTGTATTTTTTCACCTTTGCCTATTGTGAATAATTCTTTTTTTAAATAACAATTCTTCTCTGAGTATATAAATACCTATCAGAGTCCCTGCAGCCAATTTTTTTAGAATTTTCCCAAAAGTAGAAATGATGAATATATGCATTCTTTTATATATATATATATATATATATATATATATATATATATAGCTACAGAGTATCCCATTTGAGGGGATATAGTTTATTTAAGCAAACTCTCATTGATGGATATGTTAGGCTATTCCCACAACTTTACTATTGTAAGTAGTATCAGAATGAAACTAACCTCATGCACGTGGTGTTCATCTGTTTTATAAATCTGTGGAGGCCTGCGGCTCATCACTGGGTTACTTATCACTCTAGTTACCCCAGCTCTTTTGAGTGAGGTCTCTCAGATCACTCATACTCCATTCAGCGATTCAGGATCGTTCTATTTCTTTTGTGATTTGTGGGGATCGTAAGAAACTTGGAGGAATTTTCTTATGATCAGTGGCCATTTACCTGCCATTCTTTGGAACACTGAAATCCTGTTATTGGCCCTCTCGTTACCCTGGAAATCAGCAGGTTCTGTGAGGAGGCCTCAGAGTTATTCGTCCAAGTACAACACCACCCAGCACCTCCATCCTGGGACTTGCTGCCCTTCTGTGTCCTTCATCTAGTAAAGAATACAAAGTTTCGCCTTGGTTTGGACTTGCTCCAGAATTGAGGTCTGTTATAACTACATCTCATCAACCAAGTCCAGGCTCGATTCTTCTTCCATCCTCTTTGCTTCTCCTCTCCCCTTCCCCCTCCACTTCCACATATCCCCAGCCAGCCTTAGCCATAGGGAGCTCGATCTTCTGTAATGTGTGCTTGCAGCCTGTTGTTTTAACTCTTCTCTTTTTTATTTTTTTGTCTTTTTGAGACAGGGTCTTGCTTCAGGCCGGCCTTGAGCTCACTTTGTAGCCCAGGCTGGTCTCGAACTCTGCAATGATCCTCCTGCCTCAGCCTCCCAAGTGCTGGGATTACAGGCACGCACCACCATACCTGGCACTGTTTTAATTCTTAAAATCAAGAAAGAGCTCTTCAATCTGCCACATCATTTCTTCCTAGAAGCAGTAAACTTACTGAATTGTAGGATTAAAAAAAGGTATAAGGAACTACAAAGAGAGGGTGTCTAATTCATTTATTCTCCCATAAATTAGGGTAAATCATTTTAGTAATCTAAGAATCTTACTGATGAAAACTGTCATTGTCATACCCAGGAACTGAAGGCATCCAGGTCCCCTTGCTGGGGTCAGGGATTTAACAGCCTGAATTTTTTGTGAGTGTGTGCTGAGAATCAAACCTAGGGACTTACGCACGCTAGACAAGTGCCCTACCACTGAGCTACACCCTCAGCCTATAACCTGATGCTAACAGAGCTTCCTTTGTTTAAGCAGGAAGCTTCTCTGAGCTAAATCAAGTCCAGCTACATGCACTGAACAAGGCTCCTTCCTTCCTCCCTCCCTCCCTCCTTCCTTCCTTCCTTCCTTCCTTCCTTCCTTCCTTCCTTCCTTCCTTCCTTCCTTCCTTTCTCTCTCTCCCTCTCTTTCTTTCTCTCTTTTTTTGGGGTACCAAGAATCAAACTCAGGACCTTGCGCTGACCAGGCAGGTGCTTGCCTTGCTGAGCTATATCCCCAGCCCCAAGGTTTCTAATACATCTGGAAATGTCTGGATACCTTCTAATCCAGATTTCTTCTTTCTCAGCTCGTGCCAGCCTCCCTGGGTAAATTGGCAGGGATAGTAATTTGTGCTTAGCTCAAGGTCCCTACTCTCTTGAGGGCACCAGATTCTTAGACCCAGTGAAGGGGAACACTTATTTTTCTAGGGGATCCCATATATTTTCACAAAGAGAGCACTGAGCAGACCAGCTGAGGGAGGAAGAACAAACAGAATTTTCTGTTTTCGAGATAGACCAATCTAAATTCCAGTTCTGGCTGTGTCATTGACCAGTGCAATGGCCACAGGAAAACCACTTAACCTTTAGCTTCTATCACTTTACCTATACCATGACTATAACACCATCCCCAAAGGACCCAAGCAAGGCTCAAGTGAGATAAAATAGGTAGCAGGTCTCATACACTGCTTGTCCCTGTGCAAACACACAGCATTGTTATTGTGAGGACGATTGCTTCCTGTATGGCCAAATTAGCTAATGGATTTCCTGCGCACAATGCGTGCGTCTGCTGAGGCTCTGGTTCATGCGGTGGTGGGTTGCAGGGGAGCTCAGCTGAGTTTCTGCCTTTGTTTAAACAGTTTATTTTGTGACTTGGCCCTGCTTCAGCTTGGGCTGGCAATGAACAGCTTCGATCTAGGAAGTGCCGCCTGGCCAAGCTGCGCTCCCTGAGATAAGGGGTGGGAAATTCACTATCTGGATCCTGTACATCACAGATAAGTACCTCCCTCTTCTTGCCTCTTAGCTCCAGTTTTTGAGTTGCCTCATCCCACTTCTGTCCTCACCTCTCCCCGCTTTCCCTGTTTCTTGTTTCTGCTTATGCTCATCTGTGCGCTCTTGAGGCTCTGACCTAAGCTCTGGCCGAGGCTGTGCCTGGCTAGACCACCAGTCATGCACTCTGCTCATTCATCTGTTTAGATATTTACCTAGTCAGTATGAAGCTGGTTCCAAGTGTAAGGTTTGTCCCAATAATTTGGACCTGTAACTCCTCTCCAGGCTCATAAAGCAGCTTTAAGGAGATACCACTGAGATTGTTAGAAGCTGTAGAGGAGCCTAGGGGATATGGTACCACTCCCCCATGCAGACTGATGCTCATGCCCTCAGATATGCACCAATGTCTCATGTCTAAGACATTCGCACTGGTGCATATACATGCATACATATGTCACAAATGCACACAGGCATGAACCTTGACATGAACGCACACCACGGACTCATACACACAGATGCACACTGACTGGCACACATACCCCTTAGCTCAGGGGTTCTGGATAGAGTAGGGGAAGTGATTGGTTCTGGTTTCCTTTTGTTCACAAAAGTCTGAGACAGACAGGTAAGAGCTTTACACAGAGAAGGACTTGATGGTCTGAGGCATAGCCCCTTAGGTGTGTGTTTGCTCCATGCACTGACTGGGATCGCAAAAGTAACAAAAGTGGGCTTTTATGGGATGCAACTCTGTGTTCATTACTGTCCCACCTCCTTAGTATTGAACCTTCTCTCGCTAGGTCTTCACATAGCACTGTGCAGCAAGAATGTTCCTGTCCTCCACAGACTATGAGACTACCTTCACATTAATGTCCAGACCCAGTAGATTCTGGCCCCCATCTACTCACACAGGACTTCAATCTCCTTCAAAAGTCTCCCCTGATAGTCTAAGGAGTATTCAGGTGTCTCTCATAGGAATTGAGGGGAGTCTGTTTTTTATTCCTATTCTCCGGTCTTGTCTTTTAGGAACCTTCTGATTACCCGGCAGGCTCCAGCTCTCCAGCAGGCACAGGAGTCCTTCACTCTTGGCTCTTGTAGTAGAGGCAGAGAGAGAGAGAGAGAGAGAGAGAGAGAGAGAGAGAAAGAAAGTGCAACTATCAGCTCCCAAACTTTGTCCTTGGGCCCTGGAAGCTGCCCCAAGTGTGTTTCAAGTCTCACGAGGATTTCAGTGCATACCATGCACCAGGCCTTTTGTAGCAGATGCTGCTGTTGCCCTGCTCTTGCCATTTGGGCCTCTAACTCGGTTACTCACCAACAAATTTCCAACTGCCTGCATCCACATCTCTTTTCCTGAAGGTCGTTCGTGCCCTCTCCTGGCTCTCATCTGTCAAGCTGGAAGTGCGGTACAGGGGTAAAGGATAGGGGAAATTTGTATCCTCTGGGGCAACCAATGCCTGCAATCACTCTGCATTCTACTTCATTTCCCAGAGACTCTCCCTGAGGTGAAACTTAGTCTCAGTGATTGTTGGCTAGGTAATTTGCTAACTTCCTGCTCTTCCCCTTTTCACGCCACACATTCCTTCCAGTGTTTGTGCACCTCGTATGAAACTACTTACTCTCAAATCCTTGTCTCAGGATCTGTTTCTAAGGAATTCTAATTAAAGCTTGTACTGTTCTATCCAAGGAGGAATCAGTTCTGGGATGTTCAGGGACTGAGTCTGTGACATTCCCTCCAACTATCACTCTCCCCTCTCTCTAGGAACCTCCCCAAGTACGTGAACTTACACACAAAGAGCGCACACCAGCCCCCTAATCATAATCCAGACAATCTGAATTCCGTTTGGGCTTACCTAGGACTTCATGCTACACCTCTAAGACGAGGGAACTGAGGATTAAAGAAGAAAAGTAACTACATCTTGTTGAGGTTTGGTACATTTGAGCTTAATGGTGAGCTAAGGGGCTGTTTGTATTTGCTCTTTAATGGAAGTTTGAATGTGAAAGCCTACAGGAGTCGCTGGGTCACATTGCTCCCATTAATACCAATGTCTTTGCTACTTTTCTTGTTGCTGAGACAAAGTTAAAGGAAGAAATGTTTATTTTGGTCGCAGTTTGTAGAGGTTTCCATCTCTCATTGGCTGGCTGTCAGGCAGCGTGGCCGAGCAGAAGGGCATCACAGAGGAAAAACAGTCCAGGCAAGGCAGGCAGAATGCAACAAAGCAACAAAGCAACAAGCAGCAGCAAAGCAGCAGCCACAGCCTGCCTCTCCCTTTTCTCCCTTCCAGGCTACCCGCCCTTCGGATGGTGCCATACCCAGGGAGGGCTTCCCATTATCCATATCCAGAACTATGCCAAGCCAATCAGCAGACTAATTTAGCAATCACATTCCCTCACTCCCAGCACCACACACTTAATCTCAGCATCATGCCACCTCTGCAAAGCCCCACCTGGGACCGCATGAAGCTTTGGGGGGACATCTGTACACAAATCACAGCAACCAGCAACATGGAGACACGAGACTGTGACTTCCAAAAAGACTTTACTAATGAATTGAAGGTGCTGTGTGCAATAAACACAGCGTAAAATGATATTAGACTACCTATCTCACAAAGTGTAGTCTTCATTTCAGCCTATTTCCAAGTTCCTGTCACGTGGCATATGGTTCATAATGTGTCCCCTTCCAACCTGCGTGGGACTGGTCTGCAGAGATTCTACCCCTTGAACATGGGAGTGATAACACTATCTTTCTAGGTCATAGACACTCAGTCTCTATCAAAATATCTAGTGACAACGTAGCATATAATGTCAATTTATTTTAAATAATATAGAGACTTTCTTTCTCAAGAGGAGACTTCAGGCTTCAGATGTCTGCTTTTCTTTTCTTGACCCAGAGCCTCTTTGCCAGTTCTGCACACTGACCACTGAGTATCTAAAAGGCTATTCTGGCTACTTCTTTGCCCTGAGACAAACACCTAGATTTTCTGCATATTCTTTCTGTCATCTGCCCCAGTGCTTTTGGGAAGATCACTTTGTAACACTTGAAGATTACAAAAAAATCTGTCTACCCTTAGGTATTAGATTTCATCTTTGAAAACTGGCTGTTAGTCAGGTGCATTTATAAACTTCTGTCACAAACAAAGCAAGGGTAGGCTTGAGAGTTCACACTGAGTCCTGAGGGAGAGCCTAGAGTGTATTATATTCCTATTTCAAGGCATTGATTCTCATCAGTTTAGCTCTTATCAGCTGTTATTACTCAAAAGCATCACTGTAGCTAAGGAGTGGCTTACACTAGCCTGAGGAAATTGATTTTATAATTTTGCCTGGCAACAGAATAGAATAGAGGTGAAGGCCAAGGGAGTTATTTCTTTGGTTTTACTGGTAGGACAAGAGAGACTCTATTTTCTTTTTTAACTCCATATTAAGAGAAGTCACTTAAATTCACTTAAGCTGTAGCTGACCCCACTCTTCACCCCCTCCCCTTGCTTACTTATCAACTCACGTAGAGTAGCCATAAAATGAGAACAGAACAAATAGGACAAATTGGGAAGTAGGCGAAAAGTTAAACTGCAATGGTCATCTGGAATCTGGCTGCGAGACAGCTTCTGGGAAAGATAAATTTCATGATAATTCTGTGACATTCTTGTGAGATTCCCCCAAACAAGGTGATGGTTGCCTAAAAACAGAAACCTAAAAATGTACTTTAGCCAAAGGTAAGTGTACTTTAGCGCGGACATCCTCTCTGGCTCTTGGTTAGAGACCATCCATCCGCCAGCTCAATAAAACTGTGTTTGTTCCTGTTCTTTTGGTCTCCTGTGAATGTTGTTCTCATCAGACTCACTTGCCATGTCATAACCAAGAATCATAGTTGTCAGAGATACCCTTGAGCAACTGGTCTTAGGCCTACCTTGTGATTACTGGTCTTGCTAAGTTATAAAGACAGATTGCCAACTGAGTGAATAGCTGATGAGATCAGAACCATTCAGTCTTGGTCCAAAGTGCAGGTTAGCACATAGACACATATGTGTGAAGTTAGTTATATAGTTTGGAAAATCACAGCCATATCTTTTCTAAGTCCCTAATTGTTTAAGTAGGTTTGGTTTTTTTGTTTGTTTGTTTGTTTGGTTGATTGAAAAAGTGTCATGTATTTTTCTTGCCACTGAATTGGAAAAGGGACACTGGAAACCAAATCTAGTGTATTAATAAGTACTATGTAGAGAAAAAGAACCAACAGAACATACAAAAATCAGAAACCCAAATTATCCCAAAGTCTGAAACTTTCTAAATACCGGTATGATACCACAAGTGGAAAATTCTACCCCTAACATCATATCCCAGGTCAAAGTCAAAACACAAGCACACTAAAGATATTATATAAAATTACCTTCAGGTTGTATGCATAAGGTGTATGTGAAAAATAAATTTCAACTGTGATTTGGATTCCATGTCTAAGATATTTTAATATGTATATGTAGCTATTTCAAAATGAAAAACTATGGAATCTTAAAATTCTTCTGGTTCCAAGCACTTTGGATAAAGGATATTCAACTTTCATATAAGTAGACAGTTGGGAGGGGATTTGTAAGCCAATTAGCTTATGTGATTATGAAGGATGAATTATCCTACAGTGGCTATCTGTAAATTTAAGACCCTGGGAGACTTCCGGGAAGATGGCGACCAGGTGAGCAGCAAAGGAGCGATCCTCCTTGATAAACACCACCAGCTCGAGACAGACTTGGCGAGCGTGAATGCCGGGACCTCGGCTGGGAAGATCAAACTGAATGTGTTTCTCTAAGCTGCCGGGGGAGATGCGGTAGGGCGGCCCAAACTGCCGTGGCGAGACGCGGGAAAGCCCCAGACGCTGGGAGCCGGAGATGCTCCACGCAGGGAGGGGGCTTGGCTGGGTCCGAGCGCCCTGGGGCACAGCTAGGTCGGTCCCTCCCACCTCCCGAGCCGGCGCAGCTTTCCAGCGACTCCCGACAGAGATCGGCTTTTTAGCAGCGGCAACGCCCGGCAGTCTCACATTTCGTGCGCATCAGGCAGGCTGCTCAGCCTAGACCCTCGGCCAGGGTGGCGCGAGCAGCATAGGAGCGGAGCATCCCGATCCCTCCCCCAGACCCGGAGAGGCGAGGAAACAAGTGGCTGCGAGCGGCGGATCGCGAGCATAGCACAAAAAACTGGCACCTTGGAACCTTCCTGCCTGCAGGGACTCCGAAAACTGGTGAGCTATCTGCGCTCCCGACCAGATCACGAGTGGGGGAGGAGATCCATCCCTATACCTGCAGGGAACCCTGGGAGGGCGGGGGAGCGGTCTTACACACCTCACCCAGGTCTCTAGCTAGGGAGTAGCTAACCAACATCTGTACAGCCTTTTAAGTGGAACTCTCAGCAGAAAGCTTAAGGGACATTCCCCAAAGAAAACTCATTGGAGCAGCCTCTGAAGCAGACCTTTGCCTGCTGAACTGCCTGGGGAATCTATTGCTCAATATTTTGAATCTCATACCCAAAAAAGGGAAGACAGAAGAACAAATCTCAGCAGAAAGCTTAAGGGACATTCTCCCAAAGAGAAGGAATCATTGGAGCAGCCTTTGCAGCAGACCTCCGCCTGCTGAACTGCCTGTGGAATTTATAGCTCCACATTTTGAATCTGATACCCAAAAATGGGAAAACAGAGGAACAAAACGCAGTCTCAAAACTC